>JAQFZW010002838.1:0-15250 GCA_034687055.1 Heteromurus nitidus
GTCAGTCGCTGATAGGGACATGACATGATCATCACATCACACACACACACACACAGCATCAAGTTGATCAAAGTATGTCTGTTTTATGTGCTCCGTTGTCTTCGTTCTAGGTTCTATGTGGAACTTCATAAATGAGGTTCTTGAGCCTAAAAGTCCCTAACGTTCTCTGCCATTCAATGGACGAACGAAGAGCATTGAACATTGTGCAGCTATATGGAAATAAAATAATATATTGTATTATATGTTTCTACGTGAGCAAGCGCTTCTGCTTCAGGTTAAAAAGTAAATCTAGTCCTATTTGAGGACAGCTGGTTTGGAATCGCAATGGAGTTTGTAACAAAAAGCCATGCACGGGGAGGCCTGTGAACAGAAAGCGATTGGAGGTGAGCACTTCCGAACCTCTGCGGAGAACGCTCGAAAATTAAAGGGAATTCCGAATCCATGCAATCGTCGCAAATGTGTCTCAAAGCCAATTCCATTTTATAGAATCCTTTCCTAGATTATGATGACAAACTTGGGCCTTTGGGGCAACGTGAGATTGCATAATTTATTAACAAAGATCACCATGAACCGTGATTAATCTCATTAATTTTATTAAATTTGGTTTATGATTAGTTCAAATCGTTGCTAAATCTAAATCGTTGCTTTGCGGTCATATTCTGCACTTATCTTCCTTTAGAAACACAGCAAGCCATATAGATTCGCAGTCAGCTAGATCATTTGATAACGAATGTTGATCGTTTTAAATTTCCAGTAATAGAAAGTTCAACAACGTAATTGTGATGAACATGCTGCTAAAGGATGGACTTGCCCTCACCTCTGCTTATAAAACCTTTTCAGCCTTTCGGCTACTGTATTATGAGAATTGTATGTCACGTAGAGACGAATATATTCCATATCTCTATATAACTCTTATATAGAATATAGACCATGCATTCACTAAAAAAGAGATTCATGGAACAGAAAATCAACTTTAGACGATCCACTTGTCTGTCCGTCTGTCTTACATGTTGCAACTATTGACTATTTGTTTGGAGGGGACATTCCTTCTGTCTTTGTAAGATCTCGCTTCACTTTTTATTCTACATTCTTGATTAAGCAATATCCACAACGGTTCAATGATGCCAGCGCGTTAATGCATTCTCAAATCATGTTGTGTTCATTTTAAATAGCATTATAATTGCAAATGATTTGTCTGGAAATAAGTCCCCGGATGAGCGTCATCGATTGTTATCTAATGCTGCATGTCATTCCCATTTGAAATATATCCTCTCCATTTTCACGGCGTTATGCTAGCGTGCTCGTGACATTTCTCGAGAAGCTATTTTAATATTTTATTACCTTCAGCATATTCGTTGCTCAAGGTTTTTCTCTGTCTCTCTGAATTTCTGGTGAATGTTTGTGTGAAACCCAAGCCTTATACTTAACATTGGAGCTTAAGGTATGTATACTCCTCTCTCTCGAAAGACTATCTACGAAACGCATGAAAGCATATTCTCCTTTGCCAGCGAGTTGATCACAATGTGTTAGGAATTCGATGTCTGCGAAGGGAGCTTTCATACTGAAGCCACTTTTTGGGGGACAAGCCCCTGAGTAGCCCCACAAGTGCGAAATGAATTTCCTCTGCTTGAAACGGAGTTGTTGAACGGTCTCCTTTTGGAGCTTGTACATTTCATCACATGCTGAAATTGAAACAATCAACTTTCGTTGTGTCAGGGTTTTACCATACAAGAATATAAGGTCTTAAGCAATGGGAATACTATGTGGCCACAGTACACAGCAAACTGTGAAATCTGTATCTGTAGCATTCATAGCCGTATATATTCTAAACTAGTACTAATTTGCACACCTGTGACTAACAGTCTGAATGAGTGCGTTGGTACTAGACTACAGTGTTGCTGATAATATATAATGCTGATTAGAAGGAAACTTTGTGGTTTATGGGGGACATAAATAATTAGAAGAAAAGAAGAAAAAACTGGTCGAATTTTCGGGTTCCCATATGTACATAATTATCAACGCAAAGTGCACTCTGTTCTAGTACCACCAACCAACTCTATTCAAGTCAGCTATGAAGTAAACTAGAGGAACAAAATCCCATCAAAATATTATTTTTTTAGAATCTTCTAAAATATTTATCACACTTGGAAATCACTCTGAAACAATGGATAGTTAAAACAGTATCAGAAGTCCGAAACTACGACGTGTGACGACAGCGAGGAGCCACATTAAGTGGGGGTAAATGTGCTCCATCAACTCACCCTTGTGTGTGGCGTACTGGTTGACTCGAAAGATTTTCCATTTGTTGGAGAGCGGAGCCCATATCTACAACAGTCATCAGTAGCACACCCTTGTCGTTGGGGGGAATTTTTAGGGGCTCTCCCGTGAAATGACTTCTAACGACACACTCATTGTGGTGTACTCAAGTCACAAGTGTCTTATCTGGAAACAACAACCGAGAAATAATCTGGCTAGTCTACAGTGTTCCCTTTAGCAGTGCATTTTTTCCGCCATAAGGAAGTGCATTTCAACATGAAAGTATAGCGTTATTGGAAGAGTGACCTGACGACGACGACAAAAGGAAAAAAGAAAAAAATTCCAACGCAAAAAAATCACTTTCTCTTCTTCCATCAAATGCGTACAGCAAGTCTTCGCTTTCTTCCTGTGTCCAGCACACCACATGCAGCATTCGGTGTAAACTTAAGTGAATGATAACTATATCAGTTCACTTAACGTTTACCGATTGTTGTAGGTGTCATGTATGGTGTGTTACGCGAAAACATCTCTTACAGAGTAAGCAAAACAAAATCATGCATTGTCAATTTAAATAATTTTACTTTACTCCAAAACATTTCGTATCTTGAAGATGCAAATAAGATTTAGATATTGGATGATGTGTGCATATACTCCAATAACTTGGGTTTTGCAAATGAGGGCAAATATTTCATAAACAAGTTAATACGCAAATGAGATTTGTGATATAGAGTAGACTTGGAACTTGAAGCTTTTACACATCTATTCCAAACACACACACACACACACCTGCAACTACTTACTTCCATTCATCCAAAAACTTCCCTTTCTGATTAGCTTTGTCTTTATGACCTTCCACCGAATATTTATTGTGATTAGGACCCGATACACAGATCAATTTCGCTTGCATGCATCTAAACCTAAAATGGATGGTTGAGTCATGACGACTCTAAGCTCTAGCGCAATCTTCAATGTTGAATCACTGTTGGAATTTTTAAATGTTGCTAATTATTATGCAGTGAAACCTTTTTTCGTCTTCATATTGCATCCCATTGCAGCACAAGTAAACCATGCCCGTGGAAAATGTCAAGATTTCATACAAAAGTGAAGAGATTCTATTCAAATCATAATCGTAACGAGGACATATTTAAACCACTTGCATTTATCTAGATACCCCGTAGACGCTTTCAGTAGGTTTGTTCCTCTTTGTTCAAAGCTTAATGTACTTTTGCCAAGTTTAAATAAAATGACGCGTTGGAACCACGGGCACAGTCATGCCCGTCGTGTGCATCTATGCAAAAAGAAGAAGGAACCTTTTCCATGCATGCATTATCAATGCAATATCCTGCGAATGCATTTTGGTGTACTGTTGACTGAACTTGACTGAAAAGAAAAAAGCATCCAGTGCTTTTAGGAATTTTTGCTGATAACATATTATTTTGGAAGTGAGGATAGGAAAGCTAGGAATTATGGGAAGTATCGACATTGATGCCACGGTTATGGTATCTTCAAGAACCAGGATTAGAACAAGACGTAAGAATTCGTTATGTTCGAGAGCTAGCTCCATTCGTGCTCCAGGAATTCCAGGATTCTTAATCTAGAGCCACAGGGACAAACTGTGTCCAAAGTGAAAGTAGCTGGAGACAATTTCTCTGTCAATTTTGTCGAGGCATTATGCATCGGAGTAGATTATTGAAATGGAATCAAGTCAAAGTATCGATTTCATAGAAGTGTATTGTATGCTCCATGCATTTCGCAATCCTCAGGTGCATATAAATTACTACTATAATTAGTTATCTTAATCGAGATTATGATAATTGGCTGTATTGCACGCACTAAAGGTACGGGTACTTGTACACAAGATCAACTTGCCCTTGACGACGCGCCGTTTGAAATTTTAAATGTTCCAAACCCAAAAGAAAACAACAAATCATGATTTTTTTTTCATTTTCATATTTCATGCAATTCGTTTCTGTACCTTATCTGTACATGATAAGGGATTTTTTGCATGCAGTTTAATTTTGAAATTCACAAGTATGGAGATCCCAGTGTGGTGTCCAAACAGACCTCGAAAACCACGTCGAAATAATCGAGGTCGAAATGTTTATCGTCTTTTGCAGGTGGCGGACTGCGTCAGTGCAGTAGCAGACAGTAGTAGTAGTAGTGGAGGTGCTTGTTGGCTCGCTGACTGTGGACAAGGAGGAGGAAGGCGTGTACTGTGTGATGGTCAAGGAGGGCGAGCGGTGTCCCCGCAGCCCCCTCAGGCGCACGTCCCCATCAGAGCCTCCGCTATTAAATACGTTCACGACACGTCTTCTTCGACTTTCCATCGTTGCTCCAGGAAGGTAAGCCAAAAAACAAAACAAAGTTAAGTACCTAAGCAGCATGACAATTTCCGGTTTCCAAGAAAATTCTGACCTTTGACCTTTAATTTTCAGCGCAAGTGTGTAGAGACAGAGAGTGGGGGACAAAGTGGGCATGGTATTGCGGATAGTGTTGGCGGAGCCGCAGGGAACCCAATCAACTCAAACAACACAGCAACAGCCACCACGGCGGTGCAAAGTAAGGCGGCCGTTGGGGGCAGCGGCGGGGGAGATGGTGACTACCAACTTGTCCAACATGAGGTCTTGTTTTCCATGACCTCACAAACCCATTATGAAGTCTTAGAATTCCTCGGTCGTGGAACCTTTGGACAGGTAAAAGCGTGATCAACTTTCCCCTTATTTTTTAGAGAAAATTATTTATATTCATAATGCGTTTTATGCATACCAAGCTAAACTATATCGCCATCACCAGCATTGCGCATTTTTTGTGCTTCACTGAATTCATCCATCAGGAAGGTTAAATAACTTGCATTTGCTAGAAAATAGTAGTATTATTCCAAATGCTAATATTTACTACCTAAAGCAAAACTGGAAAATTATTTCCACCCATATGGCGTGTGTATTACTTGTGTTCCATGAATAGCATAAATCACTACATATTTGTAATTTGATATTTTTGGGTTCTCTCGCCCTGATCAAATTCCAAGATAATTTTACACACAGATTTAAAAAGTAGGATGACTTCCAACTAGATTTCATATTCCATCCATCAACGTCTACGGTTTCAAAATATCATCATATCACACTTTCTGCTACGGCTGAAAGGTCAGGACGCAGCGTAATTTCATGAAAATTAACATAGTGCCTAGGTATTCAATCTTGGTATAGGTGGTAGAATTTATTTAAAGCTGTTTATATCTCCTACACAGAGTTTCTGATCTGCGAAATTCTCGCCTTTCATGGAGATCAATATACTTGGAGGAACAGTTCATGGTTTTCTGATTTATGTAGCCAAAGGTTTCTCATTCTTTGTGCAGAAAATTTAGAAACTCCTGGAGCCTGCACGGAGATTTGAGACGTCAGATTTAGCTATTCGCGTTTTCAATATATTACATTTATACTATTCCCGTCATGGCATTGAAAATACGGCATTGCTTGTCTACACTTACTCACTTTTATGATATTTTTATGATTCTCTATTGACTTGAGACGAGCTTAAAAAGACATTAACTAACATTGCTTACATATACGCGAATGCGTAGGTAGCAAAGTTTGATATTTATTCATGAAATTTTTGTCCAGTCACTGTGAAATGATTATCATAATGTGATTAGACGATGCAAGTTTCTTTTCATCTTCCTCGTTCACCGCATCACCACCAAAATTCACATGAACGTCATCGGTTACTACCGTGTGTCTTTCTCATGAAACATATCATATATATCTACGATGCGAAGTTGTTTTTAGCCACGGCTAGCATCAAAAATAAAAGGCTGAACTTTGAGAGAGAATTCCTCGGGGAAATGATATTCTCATTGGAAGAAAGTTACATTTATTAAGAGTCCATGTTATAGTATACTATACTCTAGTTACAACAAAATATGAACATTGCTTGTGAAATCCTAATACCTAGCAGAAATCGTCAAAAGAAGAAAAATATTGTTCGACGAGATCACGAGATACTTTCATGTTACCATCTTAAACGCTTACTCAATCCTCAATCTCGGAAATGTTGGAGGCTGAATTTTTATGACTTCTGTTTCCGCTTTCCGCTAATCGTTAGCGAAAGGTTCCGAAGTAGATAGACCACCTGAGGTGAAGGTTTCAAAAATTCAAATGGCTTTGGCCCTAGCTAGCCCAGAGATCTCAAAACTAAGCTGGCAAAAAATTCATTCACATTGATTTAAATGTACTTCACTTCGTCTAGGATAGATGAATGGTACTTTTTCTCCTGACCTTCGCATGTAAATTTTGCTATCAGCAGTAGTACGAAATGAACAGATTAAATGATAAATATTAAAGTTTGAAGAAACAAGGTTGACAGGATGTTTCATGTTTGTAGATATTGCCACTTCAGCGATAGTTTTTGAGGATTAAGCCGATGAGGGTCTGTGTAAGGCTCTCGTCTGGTGCATTACGAATATTATGATAGACGGGTACCTATATTTTGCAAGCATATCTTTTCGCTTTATATTCAACAATCGCTATGAAAGGAACATGTGCACCGTGCAGCATTTTTGAACATTGAACTGATGAGTATGCAGATTGAAATTCTATTTACTTCGGCCAAAGAATTTGTTCATTACTATTTAAATTGCATTATCGCCTTTGCACGTTGGTTGAGATGTAGAGTTGGTGATTCTGGAAATTGCAAACCCTGCAAGTTTCATTTATTGCATTTGTCTCGTATGGGCAGTTCATGAACCTTTCGCCGTAAGCATAAATTGTGTACACGCTTGTTGTGCTTTTAATAGCAAAATCTTAATCGTGTATCTTGCATTCTGCTGTGATTAGTGTGATTAAACCATCTTTGAAAAGGTGTATCTGAGTTATTGGAGTGACTTAAAGAAATATCGCTAAAGAAACTACATCGTTAAAACATCACTTCTGTTTGTGTTTAGGTGGTAAAATGTTGGAAGAAGGGAACAAACGAGATCGTCGCCATCAAAATACTGAAAAACCATCCCTCGTATGCCCGCCAGGGCCAGATTGAGGTAAGTCTTTATCACTTTTATTAACTATTAACCTGAAACTACCAAACGAACATTGCTCAGCCATAATTAGGTACAAGAATTTCAATGGCATATCCGAGGTGAATCTGAAGAAAATGGCTTACGTGCACACATGCCGGAGTGCTCAGTAATAAATGCATTATTGCCGTAACCTCGGAAATATCATAAATATTACGGGGTTAAAGAAAGAGGAGCATCAAAGGATGAACATAATGATTTAATGATTTGGAATGGGGTCCACGTATCGTTGGGAATTTATATTATATAGTACAGTTTTAGTATTGAATCGAGATCATACAAAAATCCAAAGACGTATTAAAACTATTAAAGCAGTCAGCCGTTAAAATATATAATGCTTTTTTGACATATCCAAATCTCTCCGCTTTACAACTGGAAGATAACATAAAAATCGTTCCCTCATTTCTATTCTACATTCGACTCTGATTATTCTTTAAATTACTTTTTACTACCTTTTGACTTTAGTTTATGTACTTAATTTCATTTTAACGAGTTTGTGTTTATATTCCCTCTCAATCACATCTTAAGTAGAGAAGTGTGAGTTTTATTGCAAACTTTAATTTGACCCAAATATTTTATCAGTGTCTTTAAAAATCCTGTTAAACATGTGCATGTACCTAACTACAATTTTGTGGGTCATAATGCCAGGCATGACAACATGGACCCTTTCACATTTGCTTCAATATCTTTCAATACAATACGCCTAATGCCCGGGTTCGATCCTCACCTTCGTCAAAGCTTTACAAAAAAATTTGATATAATGAAACATGCGTCCTGCACTCTGTGCCTGGATACTCAATATCTAGAAACAATTTTCATGGCCGCTATATGAAATTCAGTGGCCTATTTCCGCTGGGAAATAATTTCCCAGTGGATTATTACCGCTGATACAATTTTTTGTTGACTTTGAGTATGACACTATGACAAGTTTTAAGGAGTACAAAAGCGAAGGTTTAAGTTATGATTTTCGAATTTTGTAGGTGAGCATTTTGTCCAGACTGAGCCAAGAAAATGCAGACGAATTCAATTTCGTTCGAGCGTACGAGTGCTTCCAGCATCGAAACCATACATGTTTGGTTTTCGAAATGCTGGAGCAAAACTTGTACGATTTCCTCAAACAAAACAAATTCTCGCCCTTGCCTCTGAAATTCATTCGACCTATCCTTCAGCAAGTTCTGACTGCTCTTCTCAAACTGAAGGTAAGTGAAAAAGCATTATATTAATATATATGACTATTTTGTTAAGGAACATTCGTAAATTGTGAGGTAACGAAACATGTTTTTTTGCTAAAATGTTTACAGCAACTTGGATTGATCCATGCTGACCTCAAGCCTGAGAATATAATGTTAGTTGATCCAATTCGTCAGCCTTATCGAGTCAAGGTTATCGACTTTGGATCAGCGTCCCATGTTTCCAAGGCAGTATGTAATACCTACTTGCAGTCTCGATACTATCGAGCACCTGAAATCATTCTTGGTGAGTGAAAAGCGATTATTACTTTTTAGAACGACAACGATGCCGTGACTTCTGTAAAGGAACTTCCTTTACAGCAAATGTTTGATTCTTATGTACATCTGGATTTTCTAATTGCAGGACTACCATTCTGTGAGGCGATCGACATGTGGTCACTGGGTTGTGTTATCGCAGAACTGTTTCTTGGATGGCCGTTGTATCCTGGGTCATCCGAATACGACCAAATACGCTACATCAGTCAAACACAGGGTCTACCCACCGAGCATATGCTCAATTCCGCGTCAAAAACTACTAAATTCTTTTACAGAGATTTGGATAGCACGTATCCTTTCTGGAGGCTAAAGGTGACTAAAATAATGCAAAAATAACTTGTAGCAGTAGTGCATATAATTCTGGAACTTCAAACATGTCTAATTACTAATACGTAATCCCTTTTGCTGTAGACTCCTGAGGAACATGAAGCGGAAACAGGAATCAAATCCAAAGAGGCCAGGAAGTATATTTTCAATTGCTTGGATGATATCGGTCAAGTAAATGTTCCGACAGATTTGGAGGGAGGGGAGCTACTGGCGGAGAAAGCGGATCGTAGGGAGTTCATAGATCTCCTGAAAAGAATGCTCACCATGGACCAAGTAGTGCTTCGTCGTTCCTCCATTTGTTATTATTCCGCGAATTGGTGTCAAGGCAGATTTGATTCATGTCAACGTTTTATTCCTTTTACTTGTTTAACCAACAGGAGCGTCGCATAACACCGGGAGAAGCTCTGAATCATGCATTTGTCACCCTTGCCCATCTGGTTGACTATGCTCATTGTTCGAATGTGAAATCTGGTGTGCAAATGATGGAAGTATGTGCTGAAGACAATATATTTTAATTGCTGTGGTATATGTATGCTTGAATCCCAAATATTGTGAAGGATAACCTACGATATTCCATGATTAAGGTTTGTCGCCGAGGAGGAAACGGTTATGTTCCTACAAATAACCAGGGTCCCTCTGCTCCACCTCTAGTTGCTAATCTTGTACCAACATCAGCTGCAAATGTGGCTTTGGCTTTCCCACCCACCCTAGCGAATCAAGTAAATTTCCACAAAAAATGCATAAAAAGCAAAATTTCTAACTAAAAATCATAGCCAGGATTTTAATGATTGGGTTTGTGACTTCAAGTATCAACTTTACGGACGAACCGGCCCTCGACAATATACGTCGACAAGAAGTGATTTCCCGCCGCAGTTAGTTCCACCACTTTTATGTCCTCCATATCAGGTAGATTTCTCGGAGCAAATATTCTTAAAGTCAGTGCTTTGCGATGAGAATATTCATAAAGTCGTAAAACTATTATTTTTTCCTCGTATAGGTTGCTGCTACTGCTGCCGCCGCACAGCAACAGTATGTTCCAGTGTCTATGGTAGATCAAAGCAGTCGCCAAATGCTTGTAACAGTAAGTTAACTTTAATTAAAACAACAGTTTTATGACATGATTCGAAATCATTTCATTTCTAATACAACCTCATAACTTCTTAGGGCGTTCAGACATCTTGGTCAGGAGGACGTCAAGTTGCTGTAATTCCGTCAACTTGGCAAGCCGCTGCAGCGGCAGCTGCTCAGCATTCTCATGGGCACCATCCACATGGACATGGTCTTCAGCAACCACTAATTCCAGACTCGGCTGAATGGGGTCGGCCACTGTTGGTTGACTCTGCTGCTCTGATTCAAGTCAACAACTCCTATAGGGTATTTTTACAAAATTACAAGTTTAATTATTTGACATGCTACATAAAATGTTGCACAGTGAGCAATTACCAATTTTTATGTTAAAAATTAGGAACAACGCCACTGTTTCCCTGTTGAATTGGCGGACATGTACGAGCCAACTAGTATAGTTGATGGCCCATGGGGAAAACGTAATGGAGGAATTAGTGTTGGCGTTGCTCCAAATCCTGTTTCAGGCGCATCTTCTTTGAAGAATCCACAAATGGTATTATCAACAGGGCCTCCACAACATCCTGTACAGCCCCCTTTGGCTCACCAGACTTCAAGTTATTCCACGTTGAGTTATGCCACTGGTGGTGGCGGTGGTGGTAGTGGCGGGAATAACCGTACAAACGGTGGTAACTCCATCCCAGCGCACTCGAAAGTACATCACTATCCTAATGGGAGTCAATATGTGACACATTTTGACGGATTGAAGAAAGCTAACGAAAATGGTAACCAGTTGTCACCAGTGAAGAAGCGTGTTAAAGAGAGCAGTCCACATAGCCATAACGGTACGCAGTATAATTTTAGTATCTTTGAGTTCACTTGAATCACACCACAAAATAACTTACGAACGCATCACTAAATCATTATAGGTAATTGGAACAACAATCAACCAGCGCATTCTTCCTCGAAGCATTACACTTCCTACCACGGACTAAGCCAGCCCAAGGTGGAATCGAACTCTAACATGTCTTACAACAATGGTCACTCAGGAACTAATAATCATTCAAACGGTGGCAACTCAAATCATGTTCATCACAATGGAAACTCTTCTTCCAACAACTCTGTTAATAATAACAATCATCACAACAACGGAAATGGAAATACAGGGCATTCTAGCAATAGTAAAAACAACTCTTCTAACAATAATTTGCGCCAACCGACCATCACGATTAGAGACACACCCAGCCCAGCAGTTTCTGTGATTACAATCTCAGACAGTGACGACGAGGCACCGAGGTAACGTTTTCCACTCCTGTTAACTTGTCAATCACAGGCGGAGGAGGTGGTCCGCGCATAAATATTAACTTGCTCTGTTCAAATCATGTCAGCCTCCCACAACAGTCAGAGTTTTTCGAGCATTAGAAGTGCTGATGACTCCCTGCAAGCAGGCAGGCTCCGTGACTCTCAGTAAATGCTATATGTTGCGTAGAATGAGGCCCACAGTTGTGCAGTGCACAGTGGAGACTAATGTGTTATCGCTTACATAGGCACATGTAGACTCGGAATGTCCAACGTAAATATGCAATGGGATATATGTGTTTTTGTATGACTGATGCAACAGTTAGCTGTGCTGTAGCTTTGCGTAATCAAATGTTATATGCCTTCGCTAGTGTTGTGAACTATGTGAAACCGCACAATCCAGGGATTAAATTAGCTTTGTCTTGGGGGTCCAACTTCGGATCCCTTTCTGTTAGCCAACTTCCCGTTACCCGTCAGTCCTTTCTAGTAACTCAAAGAGTAGTGTCAGAACTGAAGAAAATAAGCAGTTGTGTACCATCGTTTTTGTCCGTCAGGTTAAACTTGTCTAAAAATCGAAGTTCAAATAATTTAACGTTTTGTTAATTCACGAAGAATTAGTCATACTTTTGAAGAGTAATGGACCATGAGGATAAAGCGTTCATTTTTTTTGAGAATTGCAATGATTCAGTCAGTCTTCGTATTACTAATGAATCGGTACTTGTCACAGCACATTCTTCAGTGAGCTCTTTTGGCTGACTTCGCACGTTTCATTTCCTTTTGTTGATTTGTTTAAGGAACCCTTGAGATGAGATATAATGATTAATTGTGTATAATTTTCAATAATGTTCAATTATTGTGTCCTTGGTTGGTCTTGAAAGCTGATGACTAGGTGTATATATCTTCCTATCAGTTTTTTGCTCTCCAATACTATATTAATTACTTTCAGTTGAAGTATTTGTTCGTAATATACACTTTTCTCCTGTCCATTGTTCGTGGAGGAAGCTCTCCATTTCAGTGTCAGACTCTTGTCGTTTCTATGGACATTAACACAATCCAGTTTTAGTCTTTTGCATGTTTTTAATCTAGTGAACATGACCTGAAAAACGAAAGATTTTTAAAAAATGAGTAACTAAAAATATTTTTTGAAATATTACAATCGTTATTTTCGACGGTCAATAATAATTCATGATATTCGTAGAACTGGAAGTATTGCATGGATGAAGCAAACTTGTTTATGAAACCAAGTGTTTTCCAAGGACATTTTATAGTAAATGAGATAATTTCCTTCCGGAAGTCGTTTCTAGAAACTTATTAGGGATATCTTCGGCACGTTTTTAAAGTTTTTAAACTTTTCTGTCGATTTTGTTTTTCCGTGCTGCCATGTTTTTTTTGAGAAGATTAATTTGAGAAAGCAGTTGGTACCAAGCTTGATAGTACTTTTGGACACAACGATTCGAGACAACTATAGCTAAGACTAACCCACAGTTTATACTTGTTAACCTTTTAACAGTTGTCGTGACCGTACCTGTAGCGCTTGTATAAGTTCCAAAGTTACACAATGTTCCTTGGGGTCGAATTGCCCTTCTGTATTGGCCATCACTCCTCAAGAAGAGCCCATCTACCGAAGGTTCTAAAATTGTTTCCTCTTTACTTTTTTCTCTCTTTTTCAAGAATCCATTTCAAAAGTAGGCTACTCAGTTCTTTCAAAATGCACCGTTTTTTGGTGTAAAACGTCCCCTCCTAAATGCTCCCCGAATTTTTATTGTGCTTTTATGCGTTTTGGAATGTATCAGGTGCATTCTTGATTTTTGACGTAACTCTGTTTTTATTCCAATAGCAATCAGTCGACACCCAGAACTGGGTCCAACAGGCGCCGGAATGTCGTTTCGTGTGTGACAGTTGGTGATAGCGATGAAGAGCAAAAGAGCCCCCAAAAATCACATAATGGAACTGCTAAACCTCCACAAGTCCATATTAATATCGCCTCAACTCCGCATGGTCACAATCATCCAGGGCACTCACATACACATCACTATGGCAAAGAGAATGGAGTCAACAGTAATATGAATGTCAATATGAAGAACAACAATACTCTGAAGGACGTGAAGCCTGAAATCATCACAACTTCGTATGCCTCGCAAAAGAAACGATTGCTTGCTAAGGCCCAATCTGAATGTTTAATTGGAATGAAGCAGGAGCCAGGTTTGAATGAGACACCGCACTCCAACAGTGTTGAAAATGACTCGCCTAAGCCATTCCACAAAAATTATAATCAGAGGTAAGGGTACAAGAGAAGAAGTTTAATATGTTCTTCCAATTCAGTCCAATTACATTACTTTACAAATATGTCGTGCTAACTCATGTTTTATGAAAATCTAATTAGCAGGGAATCCTTTCATGCAATGCATGCACATCACTCCTTGGCCGCAAATTACTCCGTGAATGGGCATAACTCGAACGGCTGTACAGCGCCAGGAAGTAGCTCATCGTCAGCGTCTTCGAGTGGCAGAAATGGTAATTCAGATTACCACGGACATCACCCATCCCAGGGTCCACCGCCTGCACATCACCACCACCACTCTGGCAGGAATGACACTATGCGTAATCAAGAAGTCATTCATCCTCCGATCATTAGGGAGGCGCATTCTATCAAAGCATCTAGTGCATGGGGTCCAAACACGCTACCACCACACGCTTACCGTCAGGAAATAACGTGAGTCAACTCGGGTTTAGTAATATTCATGGCCATCAAATGTAACATGTGATAACCCTAAGGAGTTGATAATTGTTAAAAAATATTATCGTATTGCTCGTGTTGACAGCACATTGAACACATGTTATAATTTTAGTGGCACTAGACATTTGTCTCCGCAACCACCAAGACACGTAATGATACCTGGTCGGGGAATATCGCCACATCCTGCACCGCCGCCTGCACCCCCTCCGGCTATTTATGCAACACCCACTCAGGAGTTGTATAGGAGGGCGAATCATGGTACGTCTCAAAAGAAATAACTTGTCATGTTATTTATTATACGTTCAAAATTTGCATGTGTCAATTGTGTAACCAATGTCCCTATCAACAGGCGGAGGCAGTGCAGTTTACGTCGCTGGTGGGCAGCAAAGCAGTCATGCTCCTGCCTCTGCTTATCAACTGAGCCCGTTTGCGTCTGGGTAAGTAATTTTATCCGAATATTGGAAGTGAAACTTACATTTTTCGAACACATTCCAACATTTAGATTTCTTTTCAGTGCGCTGCCACCTCCAGCACATCATGGGAGTGCTCGATCGGTCCTTGCAGCAGCAGCTGCGGCTGCAGCCGCAGCCCCACATCCTCACGCACCACACCATCCTCACACACTTCCACCTCCAGCTCATCTTCCAGCTGTTTTCAGCACTCACCCACCGATGGCTGCGGCGTACGCCTTCGGTCCATTGAGTCCTCCAAAACCATCATATCAGCCACTTTGGTTTGCTGAGTAATTGTTCTCGAAACAGTTACGGCTATCTACGAATGAATGCAGTCAGCGCAGTAATATTT
Organism: Heteromurus nitidus; assembly: GCA_034687055.1. Lineage (NCBI taxonomy): Eukaryota > Metazoa > Arthropoda > Collembola > Entomobryomorpha > Entomobryidae > Heteromurus > Heteromurus nitidus. The sequence goes on from JAQFZW010002838.1 coordinate 15,062, forward strand.
TGTCGTTTCGATGTAATTATCCATAAAGAAAATCGATCTTGTGTAGGTAGTGAATTCATTCAAATCTGAAGAGTAGTCCGTGATGACTATAAGCAAAACGACCATTTAGTAACTCCGCGCCTCTTGTTCTTCAAACTAGTTAAATTTACCGAATCTTGGAAATTGTTAATACAAGTGAATATATATATT
>JAQFZW010002839.1:0-15249 GCA_034687055.1 Heteromurus nitidus
GGACAAAAACATGTACCGGTTTAGACAACAAACAGTCGACTCCCCAAAGGGATAAAAGGTACTCTTACTCTCTCTCTCTCTCTCTCTCTGTGGAAATGAGCCAGCAGAGTTTTGCATTCATTTTAAATATGTATACATAAATATCCGCAGAGAACAAAAAGGTACTTAGTACCTACGTTTTGGTCAAATGTGTGAGACGAGCAGAGACCAAGAGACGAAACATAAGAAAAAAGGGTTGAGATTGAGACTGGGCTCACTTTACGATACACGATTAGAACACATTCAACATCGTCATATCATTCAAATATATATCTACAAACATATACGTAGTACAAAAGTATACCTCATATACTACCACGCCAATGCGTTCGAGAGCACACAAAATCGATTTCACTTTTGCTTTCATTTTAAACCATTCTAAGAATACTTCTCATCTTAGCCACTTCCATGGTCACACACCAACCCCAAAAATATATATAAAAATCTCTCTCGACAGACAAACAAAAAGCAAAAGGGAACCATCTGGGATATACCCCAGCAAGAGAAAATGATTTTTCTGATAAGAGCGCAATATGCGAGGGCCTTAAACCGTCACAATACATAACTCAGTTATAAATACATAAACCTACACATCATCATCATCATCCCTTAACTTAATAGAATTATTAATAGTGGCGATGACTTAACAAAATTACACACTTTTTTTATACAAATCTCAGTCTCAGTGTCTGAGTTGAGCGGAGTTCATTGCTATCATTTTTGCATATGGAATTTAAATGGATGGGTGGCCTTACTTCAACGATAAGAGGTTTTTTTTATTATTTTTTGCATTTTCCTCTCGTATACCTTTCCCAATCTAATCCAAAAGTAAAATTCGTTTTTCTCCTTCGTCTGCTTTTGTTACATGCATCGTTGCACCGGATTGGATTGATGCTACATAACATTATAACTGTTTTTGTGTATTATTATATTGGACGATTTCTCTCTGAAAAAATAGTATACATATCAACTCACTCTCAACATCGTAAGTTAACCATAGCCAAAAATGGCATAATAACAAAAAAAACATCATGAGCTTTGACTATCGTCGCCACTCCATCAATAATATGCCAACGAGAGTACGTATAGTATTGTATAAGGGAGCAAGGGAAATAAAAAAGGATGCAGTAACAAGTTTCACTTGCATTTTTATCCAAAATGCACATAATATGCATATAGCTACAGAGCTGAGATTATGCAGCTCACCAGAGCTTCTATAGATAGTCACTTTGACTGACACTTTTACACTTTCACATTATCAAAGCGAATGTAATATTATTATAACGTTCGTGTACTTCGTCTACTACTTCGTATCAGTCACTTCATGAATCCAATATATCTATCGCAAAGAGTCAAGCAAAAAAATCGAAAGTGAAGTAGTATAGGTATATAATAAAATGTAAGTGAATGTTGTTGAATATTATGTTTTTTTTGTCAGTAGTGAGTGAGTCAGGTAAAATTCTCTCTTCCTTCCTTCCTTCCTATTCTCAAAAATAGCAAAACATTATTACGTTTTGTTTCGCGTGCTCACGACGTTCAAACAATCATCATCAGCATTAGCTATAGCAACACACGCCGTATATATTGAATTGAATGCACTTTTATTCATGAGCAGAGCGTAATAGGTAGGATTTTTGTGGGGACAGAGAGCTCGTTCCGTTCACTCTCAACTCTCGTAAAAGGGCTCCTTATGCACACACGAGTGAATGGCGATAGAGAGAGAGAGAGAGAGAGTGAGAGTGAAATTTTTCCAACAATGTATAATGATGTTGGGGGTATATGCAGAGTGCAACAATGCATCCATATCAGGATAATAATGTATGCACTAAAACAACTCACAAAAACTATATTTTTTTTACCACACACACCAAAACTACTACGTAACTCAGTGTGAAGTATATGATATTTGAAAAATTTCATGTTTTGTAACTGCCAATAACTAACTACAACTACTACCTTTTAATAAGAAAGAGAGATACGTGCTTACAATTTCCTTTACCGAGTCGAGATAATATATATATACTCTATTTTTTTTCTTTTAGCTGAAATGCAGCAAAATGCAATACGAGATTATTAAATGCAAGCAATTTTCAATTTTGTGTTGGATGTTGGATCGAATGAGAAGTAAATTGGTTTCACCCCAAAAAAAATAATGTACAAGAAGCACACGTATCGACGTGTTTTTGTGTGTGTAAAATACCTTTTGCTCAGGTATATTTTTTTCCAATTCTCTAATCAAGTGATGACTGATTATGATATGATGACGGTGGATTGGTATTGTAAAATATGTGGCGTGTGTGGTGGCTATCGAATTCACCTCCTTTTTGGATAAGTATTGGGAAAAAAGGAGGAAGCAGCTTGTGTGGATGTGGAAGTTGAGAGAGGAGAGCAGATGTGATGTGATGTTGGATGTGTGACATGGAAATTTGGGGAAACAAAAGCCACCTCCACATGAGAGAGTGAGAGAGATGAATGGGAGAGCAAGAGCCGCGTTTTTTACTTCCTTTCGCTTTTTACAGTCTCTTTTGTCACAGTCACATTTCGAGTCTCGAGTGTATGTTGACTGATATTATGGTGATGGTATGACATGATGATGATCGTTACAACTAACATCACATCACGATCCCAAAACTTCCATGCATTAAGCCATGTGTAAAGAAAAGTAAGAGTTTTTTTTCTTCTTGAGAAGCTTGAGCAGATGAGAGCCAGAGTATAAAAAAATGGGTTTGGATTCAGGATTAATGTTTGATGATAAATGGTGATTTAATGAAAGTTTAGACCAGGTAACGTTTCAAACTCTCTTTTTATATAATCTCTCCCTTTTTTCTCGCGTTTTCTTGCAAAAACGAGTGCCTTCAAGCGGTCGAAAACTCTCAAGTCTCTCAACTCAAGCTAACATTATTATTGCGAAGCTATGCACAGCTTTCTTGAATTGAAACTCTCTGTGAAAAGCTCTCACTTCAATTTCCTATGCATATTTTTACTTTTTTATGCAACTCCTTTTTGCAAATTTTTTATTTTCATGATGAAAGGATATGCTGCGTTGTTTTTTTGGAGAACTTAAAATTATCAACTTTGGTTTATTGCCCTTGTGCACATGCACACAGACAGGTCATACACACTTGGACTTATCTTCTTCTGCACAGGTCATGCTCATTTCATGACTGATATTTCCTTTCCTTATCATCACTCTTCTGATATAATTGTCATGCTATAAGTATTACGTTTTGCACACTGTACGTACGCAATGTCGCACCACCCATGTCCTACCTTGCCACTTATGCCACCTCCAACGAAAATTGCACTTGACTGATAATTTTCGCATTGAAAAAAATATTATGTACAAAGATTTTTCTGCCGAGTCAACTAGGATCATTTTGTTTATTTCAACAAATATTTGGCATAAAGACGATAAAATATAAGAGTCGCTCGCAAGTCATCATCACCATCTCGATAACCTTATCCAGGTAGAAATTTCCATACAAAACAATGTTTCGAGGATGATATCGAGTAGCATATTGGTATACAACATATACCTACGGAAAAAGTGAAGAGCGGATGTGGATGTTGAAAATGACGGATGATGGATCTTGTTCTCTCTCCATATCCCTCTCCATTCACATTTCTCTTACTTTTTGTTGAACAAGACGAGATGAGCTTGTGTTATGTTGCATGACTCTACTTAGGAAAAAGCCATATGCACACTATTACAAAATGCTGTACTTACTTATGACGACGATGTTGATGTTACTCTATGCCATTACCATTACCACATTACCATAACCATCATTGCACTTCACGTGTTTCTCTCCAATCGAGTATATGTGTATGCATACACATATTAAGCTTTTGAAGCTTGTATGTGCTTTTACATTTATAAAATGTGTATATGAATTGAGCAGAGAGGCTCTCTGAAACATTTTCATTTTGCTCCTCAGCTCCGTTCTCTCTAGGTCTGAAGTGAGTCAGTGTGGCAGTGTGCAGTGCAGCGAGCACAAGACCAACAAAGTGAACTTCTCTCACACGAACGACTCTCGCGGTGAGTGAGATGATGATGTTGACTACTCCAACAGCAACAACTCCAATTTATCCCCATCAGCATCTCTCCACATGAAGGAAGCAGTTTAAGAAGAAGACGAGATACGAGCACACATTTACTTTCATGATTTGTGTGAGCACAAAGAAAAAAGCACATTTATAACTGCCTAATTGGATCACTTGAAAACAATATATCTGAACTTATTTTTTGCGCAAAAGAAAGGAGAGCAACGAAGTTTGTGTGATTGTGAAAAATTTGCGTAAAGTGTCGAGTGTGATCGAGAGTGTTTTGTCGTTGTCATAATTTCGGAAGAGGATTTCGCAATATAATTTTTTCTCTGTCGCGTGGTTTGCAACAAAGCTCAACTGGTGGCCTTTTGAGAAATGCGCATAAGCATTATAAGCACACGACGACATACAACAACTCTGCTATAAAAAACTGAGGGTGAACGTTCCTTTGTTCCTTTTCCGGCGTCGTCCGCATTTGTAAAAAAATATTACATTTGCCTAATTTTGTAAATAAACTGAGGTCAGCGTCGTATGGAAAGTTAACGTCTTGTCATTTAAATAAGATTTGCTCTATTTTTTTGGGTGCTTTTAGTTAAAAAATTAAAAGCTCAGTTTGTTTTTCGAGATATTTTGAACGCTCTCTCTAACGTACGTCTTGAAGGTGCTTAGTTTTGTTTTCGTTCAAAATATACGAGTGTTTGGAAAACACACGTTTATTGTCGATACATTTTCGAGGGGTAATTATTATATGACTGATTGTAATTGGCAGTTTAATTGAGTCATTATAAGAAGTAGTTCACATTAGCTGTGTGTCCTGTGCGTGTTCTTCTCACATTTAGAATATACGCAGACAGAAATTCGTCGCCAAAGTGTGAAAAGAGAGTGATTACGTAGTGTTGACAACAGTGGTTTTAAACGGAGAAATTCCAGAGAAGTGAGCTCAAATTTCCTGGACAAGTCAGAAGATCAGTGTTCGCTGGATGTTGGATTCAGAAAGGGTTTAATTTGAGTCTGAAAATTTGGAGAGATGCCTTGCAATAATACGGTGAGTTGGTCAAATAATAATACTTTTATGCAAATTTTTTAATTTTATTAATGTGGCCACACATGAAAAAAGAAGAATGTAGGGAATGTCCATTCAATTATTTTCATTATCCACGAATCTCGAAAGATTTCTTGCATTTGTGAGACACTTGCCTCCCATTTTCCTCTGCTCACGCAACTCAAATTTTCATTCGTAGTAATTTGACATTGAATTCGGAAACTTTGAAATCAAGGGAAGGGAACTCCTCTAATAAACATCTTCTCCCCACACCAAAATATAGTTGTCCTTCGTTGGGGACACCCAAAAATGCTGCCATTTCATGAGATTCTTTCATTTCATCACGATTAGCACAAATCTTCTTTTGTCTTTTTACACAATAAAAAAATGTCGCGTCGCGTGTTTCACAAATGATAAAACATGACTCATTTTTTCTGTGTTATGGTCTTCCTGTAAATCACATCTCTTTTCCTTTCAAAAGCCAAAAAGAGATAAAATACCGATGAGACGAGATGATTTTTTGTGGCTTCTTGACTCATTTTATGAAAACCGTAATTGCAAAATTGTAAAGGTTAAATAGGTATTAAATTTGGATGCTAATTTTATTCCTCGTTCAAGTTTGAATTTTGAATTGCCCAAGAGCGGATATGATTCATCAGTATCGAAATTTCAGTTGTAAAAATGTGCGTTTATGAAAGGCTCTCGTTTTTTGGAGTAAAGGCCGGGCCGTGGTGCCGCATGAATTATGCTCAATGCAAAAAAGTGCAAACACATACAAAATTTGCAGAAAATATACATCAACATGTAGCTAATGCATATTGTAACTCTTTTCTGCATCCGTAATACCTTCTCATCGTTGTCTCGTGAACAAAAACGAGAGAGAGAAGGTAAAAAACACAAACTCCACTTCACAAACAACGACGACTGACAAGGTCAAACAAAGAACAGAGAATAATATGCGCATGGAGAAGTGCATGCGCTTTTTTATGCATGCCAAAACCCGCACCGTAGTACACACAACATACATGATTTTCGCAGTCATCATCGTCATTATCACCGTGTGATTAGCAACAAACCGCACAAGCCAAACAGTGGTTGGTTTTTGTGTACATTGTAAATTATTTATATATAAAATTTGTACTCATAATCCAAACACAAAAAAATCTGACTAAAACAAAGTTCATTTCAAGTTTGTATCTATGTTTGGATTGGTTCGGATGAAAAATATATATATATACTTAGTCAAGGCACGCCAAGGTTCAGAGTTCATCAGAGAGCTTCGCTCCAGGAATGCCATTCTGATTCTGATTTGAGGAAGATTTCGAATGATTACTATGCATATTTTTAGTCCACATTTTATACAAATATCCGACCGATATATTTCGATATGCGAACATCGCATGAATCCTGTTCGAAGTTTAAGTTTGTTTGTTCGACTTTTTAACATTTTCATGATGCCGGGAAATCCATATCGATAACAGCAAACATATTAATGGAATAGGCATATCAAGTCTTCAAGTATCTGGAAAAGGCCAATTTGTTTGAACATGCTTCTTTGGAAGCTTCTGAAAAAAATGTAACTTATGATGAACTTGGAACAAAAAATATATGTGGTTCTGATTTGTGATTGGCGATTGGTTGTATATGCACAAGAATCCGCAAGATATGGAATTTTGCATGTTATTTATGCGTGCATGTGCATTCATATCGCACTTTTACACAAATACATCATCATCACATTCAAGGGGGACAGACTCTCAATACTCAATACCATTTTCATTGCGTTTCCTTATCCTCGTGCTTGTGCATTAATCAGTCAATCCTGATTTCATTATTGAGGTTATTGCATTGACACACGAGTGTATGCGTCAGAAATAGATAAAATTTATGTACGTCGACTCACATGAGCTTTTTCCACAATTTGCTCTTTTACTTTAAAACGTTGTCTGTGACACTCGCGTTGACCTTTTTATGGAGCACTTGTGAAACGGAGTTCTCATGACATTCAAAAATCCATCCTGAATCACAAGGAATTATCTGATTTCTTGAGTAAAAGGAGCGTGGCGATAACCTAAAATACATGTATGTGACCTTTTTTAGACTCAAAAGAAGAGATACTTTTCTCCAGCAGACATATAGACATATAAACTGGAAAAGCTCTATTTTTGTTGACTCCAATGGAATATTTTTTGCTGACGATTGTTTGTTGTTTTCACGAGAAAGGGCTGACTTGTTATTTTTTCTAGAAAAAGTGTACTTTTTCCATCGTTTCCTTTTCTCCAGCATCAAAATCTGGAATATATAAGCTTCAGCTTCGCATCAACAAAATATGGCATTGAAATCTGAATGAGTTCGTGAAAATCACACCTGGCCTGCTCCCATACACCCTTGACAAGTTCCCTCCATTTTTTTCTCCATCGAATAATTTAAGCAGAACATTCTCCAGGTGTGTTTCCCATTCAATCAGTCTCTCTGGAATCTGGACTTTGAACAAAAAAATCAAATCAACAGAAAAAAGTATTAAAAACGTTTAAAGCCTGGACTCGTATATAGTCACTATATGCTTTTACAACACATTTTTATGCGGAATGCAGCTCTTCGAATATTCCATGAGCTGGAAAGTCAGTCAGTGAGCCAGTGTGATAAAAATGCATTGGGAGGTAGGCTCTTTTTCATATTATGAATTAACATAACATCTCATTACTTATGGAAAGGTATGCGTATTCACTCATCCATTCGTATTCCCTCCAACACACACAATCATCTCACCCATCATCATCATCGTGAAAAGTGTTTTTTATTCAGGTAGAAGAGCCGAAAGCGATTCTGACTGCAAACTCTGCTGAAACCAGATAAAAACAACACCACCAACACAAAACTAAGACGCAAAATGTTTTCATCCATTCCATCCATGTAGCACATATGCACCTCATTACAAGTCTCGTCGCTCATCCTCTAAATCTCTATTCTGTCCAGCCGACTGAACTGAAAACAAACCAGCAGCTCCAGTCCAGAGAGCAAAAATGTGTACCTACATATTTTTTGCAGTAAACTTCTCTCTCTCTCTCTCTCTGCTGCTGGATGAAAACATTTATAGACAAAAATTGTTTCAAGCTAGTTGGAGCGTATCTCTCTCTCTTGCTCCTGCACAAGGTCAACTTGTTAGAATAAAAAATGTTATGCACGACATATCAACCCGATCGTCGTCGTCATATCATCATCATTCCACGCTTTTGTGCGCACTGCGAGCAGCGCAGGCGCACACCGTTTTCCATATGCACACACCTCGGAAAAGTTGAAATGTGAACTCAAGCAAATCTTTTAATTCCTTCTTTTCTTGTACCACTCGCTCTCGTCTGGAAATGACTGTCTTTGAGGGGTACATATATACAAAATGTGTAGGTGGGTTGATGAGAGAATATATATCTCTCTTTATTTTTTATCCAACTCAAAATTTTCTGCTTACTTTTTCCTCATCCTTTTCTGATTTGATTACATTTTAAAGCACGAAATGAAGCCGGCATGTGTACCCATGGTACAAGAATTGCATGGGAATTGAGAGGATGATTGTGACTACGATTAAGAAACGCTTCTTCTCTCTTTTCTCTCGTGAGGATGTTGTGTTGCGTAATAAAAAAAAGTGGATGGATGGATGGATGTTCATAGGCATATGCCAGGTGGTATGGTGTATGGTGATGATTGTAGTAAGTAGTATCACTCATCCTCTCTCTCCTGCTTTTCAAGACGATGAGGATCATTCTTCTTTCCATGAGTTGAAGAGAGGAAATCGTGTTCCTTTTAAGCATCCTTTTGGCCTTGCTTTGAGAAACGACGTTTTAGAAAAAAAGAACAAGAAGACGTGTTGCACAATAACGTGGAGAGAGATACATAAGCTGCAAGCAGCTTAAAAAGACTCTTTTCTCTGGCTCTGGATTTTGAATTGAAATGTGGGCTACAAAAAATTGTGTTTCTTTCGAGAAGCAACAGATGTGAAGCAGAGAAGAAGAAGAAATGAAGGTAGTAGAGTTTTTCCTCTCATCTTCACAAAAGAAGGCGAAGTAAACGTAGTCTACCCTCAGGGTATTGGTTAGTAGTGTTTTTTATCGGAACGAGTCATCACCATCACATCACCGTGACGGTGTGGAAGAAGGTGAAGTGAGGCTCTGCGTTGCTCAACAAAAACACACGCTCTCTCGGCTCCTCTCACTCATTTTCATCTTTTCTGTAAGAGCTCCATTGTTGGCTACCGTAACCGTGGTAGTTAGAAAAAAGTATACATTATACTCATCGCGTTCACGTGCCAACAACATGGCAAATGTCACGGCACACTCTCCAGCAAATCTATCTGCTCCATCCATTCATTGATGCCCTCTCGGATAATGTGGTTATACTCCATCTGCTCCTTCTCCAGTCCAAGTAGGAACAAAAATGTAGATAGGCTCTAGTATATAGAATATATATGTAAACGATGCTTTTGTCTAGTTGAGTGAACGCCCAATGCCAAGACTGATTTGAGGATTGACAAAAGAGAAGAAGCGACGACGACGACATCATGGCCAAATCCGAGACCTTGATTGCGCAACACTTGGAGCATATGTCGTGTGTGTGTGTTACATATTCCATAAAATATGTGGAGATGCGCAAAAATACATATACGCTTTTTACTAGCAAAAACGCTGAACACGATGTTATGTCTAAAAAAATATAAAAGGGAAAAGAGGGAGCGCCCCTCATCTTTGTTGGGTTGTCGTTTTCGTTTCGTCACGAGAAATAGAGAATAATGTGTGCGAGTGTGTGAGTGTGCTTTTTTTCTTTTAGCAAAAATATGCCCATAAAACATACTTCTCAAATCTGCACACTTCTTTTTGCTTCGCTCAGCAGAAAAAAAAAGAAACCATGAGCTGAGAGAGCATAAAAATGGCAAAAGAATAATAACTTGATGATTTCAGCTGCCTCAGAGTGTGTGTTGGCTAATCTTTTCCGAAGTTCATTCTTCTCCCTTCATCTTCCATCTTCATAAATCACTTGACATGCGTCTTTGTGTTGTGTTGTGTGTGTGTGTTCAAGAGGCAGAGAGCCAGAGTTGCTGAGCTTTTTGATGGGGTTCCTGGAACCAGAGAAGAGTCATTAAGATCTCATTGACATCCTTTCTCTTTCTTGTCAACATGACGATCGCCATCATCAATTGTAGTGAATGTGTATGTGTGCTATGTAATGTCGTGTGAGAGGAAATCTAGCTAAAAGTCAACCTCGGAGAAAAACCGCAAAAAAAGAGCGATATGTAAAGTGGAATAGCGGGAGAGCTTATATTATTCATGCACAGAGGAGCACACATCTTTATCCAGTTCTCGCTCTCACACTTTTACGTGCTTATGTCATGTCGACAGAGAAGTCGAACCAATTTCTTTGTCATTTGTCAAAAATGCTGTGAAGAGTTGAGTTTCTCGACTCGCTCAGCTAGAAATATATGGATGCATGCGTATTTGTCATAATGTTTCACGGTCCTAATGACCCTCGTACCATGATGCGATGAGCAAGACCTTTTTGCAGTTGCTGCAAACACACACACACACATTTTTTACTACAGTTTGATCAAGTGACACTCTGCAAATATATTACAACGATATATACAAGCATAATATACAACATTGTATACATTACTTTTGACTTTTTTGCTCTCTAACTCTCTGAAAAGAGCGCTTCAAGTCAGGCAGCACTGCACGACAGTGCACATACACATGAAAAAACTTTTTTTAAGTTAATCAACAAGAGCGAAAAAGGAATCTGTTCCATCATTAGCGTCAACATGAAAAAATATGAATAATATCGTGTGAGTGCGGTGGTGGTGTATGAGAGAGAGAGAGAGAAGAAGAAGTGAGAAACATGAAACAGACCAGCCACACAGCCATAATTGTTTGGACTCTTCCAAAACATCATGTTTCTCATGTGTGCATTTTCGAAGCAGACTTGAGGTTGAGATGGAGGAGATGATGCTTGAGAAAATGAGAAGCGAAGAGAAGAGAGGGATTTGATTATCGTTATGGAACTGATGTGTATATATACCAAGATTTTATATAGTTTGCAAATTCAAGATGATTCGTCTATGCATGCTGTTTTTTTTCTTGTTCCTTCTTCATATTCACACTCATCATTCTCTCGGTTCCAACTTGACTTACAACTTACACAAGTCAAACCAGAGAGCATGATGATGATGATGATGAGCGGCGGTGTGCAAAAAAAACTTTGAAGCAGGCAGACGAGAATGGTTTAACCTTGAAATGTAAACCAGCAACATGAAGCAAGAAAAAATATATTATGTATGGATGGATGTAGGTATATGACGACTATAGTTGTGAGCATCCCATAAAAAACTGAAAAGTATGTATAGCCATCATATATATTTAATCTTGTGCAGAAAAACATAGATTTTTTCTTCTCCTACTCGATTTTCCCCTTTACTTTTGACGCTGATTGCAAATATTGGAAAATAGGATATTTTTGGAGGGACAAAGGGAGGATAGAGATGGAGAGGGAGGAGGAGAGGATGGAATATAAATGCGACCAAGACCATTCATATTGAAAATTGCAAATGAGTCGTCGGCTTGAGGAATTAAAGATTCATGATTCCTGAAGGAACTCAGGTAGACGCAGCAATTACCAAAGTTGAGTGAGCAATTTTGGACAACTTTTCTTGGAAAAGATTTATGAAGGTAGTCGCAGTGGGCATATATCTGCACCCATTTGACAAAAAAAATCTTCTTGATGAATTCCTTTTTTTTCTTCACAAAACTGCACCACAGAAGAAGGCACATGATCGATAAAAAAAAGTTGATATAGGAGTTGAGTGGAATAAAGGCGGTAGTGAAATATCCAAAACGATAAACCAGACAGAGTGAAGCAACAGACGCATTATTTGAGAGATGAATGATTTCGCCAATTTTTTTTTGCATCAATTTCGCTTCCTCGTTCCTACATTGCGATTCATGATGCATATATTTGCATTTGCATCTCTCACCTTTTCCATCAAATAACTCCCGAAACTAACGACAATATCCTCTCTCTCGAGCTTTTATTTAGGCAACCATTTTTTTAAGGCGTTACTCATCTCTGCTGCTCCTCGTCGTTCGTAGTCTCGTCACACCTCACTTGACTTGTCGAATTTTAGAGCGATGGATGTTATAGAGAACATTGTTTAGGCATATATATTTTTAGTTGCTATTGTGTTTTGAGCTGAAGTTGTATGTGTTGCTCAACTCAAGCTCAACTCAATGTCCGACCGTGGCATTCACTTCACTGACGAAACAATAATCAATGCCAAGGTCAACTGAGAGATGATGATGATGATGCAGCTTAAACTCTGACTATATTTGAGTCCTCTCTGCTCTGTTTTTATTGCTGAGTTGACCAATACCAAAAATAAATTTCTGTGGGTCTGGCCGAGTCAAAGTCATGAGAGCATATATGCAAAATTGCAATTTATTTAGTTTTAGTCAAATATGCCCACAGAGAGAGAGAGATTTTAATTTGAGATTTGATTTATTTTTAGTCATTGATGCTCCCACTCGCCATGGAGAATAGTAACCATCACGGCGGTGGAATAGGACTTGGTGGTGGTGGTGGTCTCCCTCTCATCCAGCCAAACAACAAGAATCAACAGGCGATTCAGCAGCAAATTCTACAGCAGCAGGCGAAGAATGCAGCAGCCCAAAGCCAGGGCAATCAGAGTAGCCGCTACAAGACGGAGTTGTGCAGGTGAGTTTCAGCTTCAGCCCAAAAAAACCAATCAATCATAATGGACTCTGGGGATTAATTGAAATGGACTTTTTGTGTCCATTTTTGGGGCGTTCAGAAAATCAAGATTCAGAGAGTTCTGTTCATACATTATTATTGCGCATGCATTTGGGTTTGGGTACGCTTGGCATTTGGAAAATGAAATAAAAACTCATGTCCTTGAGACTTCGCTTTTTTTGCTTCCCTTCTTGCTAAAATGTGAGTATTGTGTTGGTGGCGCGCTATAGCGCTGGGCATGCTTCTTTTCAGCGCGGTGTTCTGAGGTGGAAGGTAGATATCATGTGTCTGCATGCATATGTTTGTATATTGTATATTATGTTGTTTGCACTTTATGTATGACGTGCTCGAACACTCTGAACACTGAACACACACACACAAGTCCAAACAACTCGCGTAGTTCTTCTAACAAAAAGGTTCTGTACTGACGAGAGCAAAAATGATAATCGCTTCCGCACTCTCTCTTTTTCATATGTATTCCATTCGCACAACTTAGCTCACATATAGATTCGAGCTCGTAACTTGTGTCTTGTGTGCTCGCTCAGGCACCTTTCGCAAGCTTTTGATGGTAAACGGTGATGATGAGGCGATGACATGATTTGCTTCCCTGTTTCTCTCTTCTCGAAAAAAAACTCTTTCCTAGAGTGTGCAACGCTAACTAACGCTTATACATTTTGCTTCCTTACTCAACACCAAAAAAAGAAGTCTTCCTGAAAGCTTCGTCGAGATAGAGAAATGAAATGAAGTAATAATGCAATGACTTGATTTTTGTTCGCAGGCCTTTTGAAGAGTTCAATGTTTGCAAATACGGTGACAAATGTCAATTCGCGCATGGTCACGGGGAGCTGAGGAAGATGCCCAGACATCCAAAGTACAAGACGGAGTTGTGCCGCACGTTCCATACACTCGGCTTGTGTCCATACGGTCATCGATGCCACTTCATTCACAACTCGGACGAGATTAACATGCCAAATGGTGGTGGAAATGGGGGGAGTAACGGCAACCAGCAGCAGCGGAATGGGAATAGTAATAATAATGGGAACGGGAATGGCGGAGGAGGTGGTGGAAATGCACCTAATCCGGCAAGTATTATCGGCCAACAACTTCCACAGACGAAGGTGAACTAGATAAGCTTTTTTTGAACGATAAGCATGATTTAGTGCTCAGATCGGCAAAGTGGAAAGTAAACATGATGATGTTGTTGACTCGGTTGGAATAAATGTTATCTCATGTTTTTTTTCGTCGTGTGCCTTTTTTCAGGATCTGGTAACTCATCGCTCCTCAAGTATGTCAAGCAGTAGCAGCACGTCCTCAAGTTCAAGCACGAGTGGGGTGGGGAGTGGAGGATCTTCTCCTGTCTACCATCATCCCTACATTCCAACAGGCTCGGCGGCTGGCTCTCCTTCCTCCATCACGTCACCCACCCAGCTTCACGGCTCGTCGACGGACCTTCTCGCGCTGGGCTCGCATGGAACCGGCTTCTCCTTCGGAAGCTTCACGCATCACCACCAAGCCGCGATGGCAGCTGCGGCGCATGCTCACGCTCACGCTGCAGCCGTCCAAGCGGCGTCCTCGGTGCTTCCCCCGTTGTCGCCGAGTCAGTCACCAATAAACGGCTCGCAGACGACGTCGCCGTCCTTCTGCTCCTCTGTGCCTTCTTTGAGCTCTTCGCCACCGCTGTCAGCGTCCTCCAGCATGTCTGCGACGTCCCACTTCTATGCTCCTGTCAACGTCTACATGGAGTCCAATCATAGGCTTCCCGTCTTCTGGAACTTGTCTCCCTGAGAAAAAAATATTAGCACTCTGGAAAAAATATAGATTCACTTGAAACCGTTTCCTGTGAAAGCATCTAATTATTATAAACTTACCAGATTTATATATATATTTTTAGTTATGTAGTTTTTTTGGTCGTTTTGTTGTTGGGGACGAAGGGGGATATGTGGAAAGGGAAAGATATATGGTTTTCCTAACAATGTTCTTGTTTTTTTTGTTACGGTTTTTTTTCAATTTATAACTCGGTATTTTTTTCGTTGAATAGTCGCATAAAATATATAGTTTATTGCAGTAGAATTTATTATGATTTATAATTCTAATATTTTATGAAATTATATATAGTCGCTAGTTGCGTGTGTATGATATATACAAATGAGTCGTGACATTGTAGTTTAGTAAGCAAGCTGTTTACGGGAGAAAGCAGAAAATATATTATTACCGAAATGAATTTATATTATATAAATGCGCTAGAGAGTTATTAATATATATTATGTATTATACAAATTATGTAGCTCTGTTTTGTATAAACGCGATAAACTTGATAGAATATTTAAAACAAT
>JAQFZW010002840.1:0-15247 GCA_034687055.1 Heteromurus nitidus
GCCTTTTCGATTAGGAGTCTTATGTCCGTATGTGAAAATGCACTTACGGCGTTTATGCATATCATAGGCGATATATTTGTTTCTCTAGAGCAGAACACTGCTGTAACCGGTGCGGAGCTTTTGAGTGCCTACTTGAAATGTCAAGCACTCTGTTACAGAAATTATTGGAATAATAAGTTCAAGAAAATGTCCCGTGTAATAACAGTAAAACTCAGCTGAATCTAACTTGCCTTAGCTAATATTGCATGTGACACATGCCTAATTTACATGATCCTATATTTCCAGGAACAAGAGCGTCTCTTATGTTGAAACCGTTTTCTCAAATGGTCTTTTCATCATGCCTAAAACTTTTAGGAAGGCTTAGATATGTGACGGCAACGGCTAACATACCTAAACTTTTATAGCAAAGTATACTCTTGAAATACTACTGGCTTCACACAGTTCCACTTCTACTTTCAGTTTTACCAAGTCAAACATGGATCTCATGAATGTCACTATGTCACATTCCGAAAACCAATATGGAACGCTGTTTCTTAGAGTATTCTCACAAAAGTTCGTGTGTCATACTGAGGAAATGTTTGGGATTGGGGGGATGGGAATGAATGGGACTTGAAATTCCGCAAAATGAGGCTTTATTAAATTTGCGAAAAGTACTAGGAAAATGAGGTTCATTACACACGACTTGTGCCAGAAACAGGGCAATCTTGCAAAAACCATCTTTTCTTGTGAATGACAAAGCAAGCAAGCAAACGCTTAAACGCTATATTCACCGTCGTCGTACTCATCTTTGGTTTCCTGTTTGTTGTCAAAATGTTAAAGCTAAGTAGAAAGCTGAAGCCGGAGTGGCGTGACACGTAAACGTAAGTAAGTGGATAATAGGTTGGAAACTACTAAATTCTCTTCATCGTAATATCGTAAACTACATGCGCCCAAATGACATGCTGATGATGCCTTTTTCCGTAAAAAGCATCTGCATAAGCCCACCATTCACTATATACTCTTCGAGTTGACATTTTTTCTCACTATTATTGCTCAAGTCATGCCACTCACAAAAAAGAGGTAATTTATTGAAATGGCAAAGAATAAAGATGAACCTCCTTTTTAAAATATAACTTGGAGAAAAGCTTCCGTTTCGAAATCCTTTCACAAAGTTCTATTTATGCATAATACGTTAGCTGTTCCCTATATCATTTTAATGTGGTTTAGGAGTTTAGGACCTTCAAATTAAATCCGTTCATCCCAAATATTGCTTATTGGGTCACACTTCTTAAATATATTGTTTGGAAACAAACAGAAAAATGCATCCAGTCAAGGACTCGAAGCATTCGATTTCGAGTTTATGGTAGAATGTTGAAGTTTTCCATGTTACAAGTCAAACAGTAATAATCATCCTTAAAAAAAGTGAGTTGCAAATGTCTTGAAGATGTTTGTTGACTGTATGAGAGACATTATGTCTCAAGAAATACTTTAAGCGCTCCGGACACAAAACCACTCACAAATATATATATAACCAAGTTTCTTCTTATCGAAAATTACAAACGTAACATTCAAACTAAGAAGTGCATCCGAGCTTAACAGCTTCTGCATCCCAACTCCTAAAGCAAACACGCCAACGAAGACGTGGAAATCGCTTGGATGACAGCTTCACATACCATTACAGTAAATCTGAGGATGTAGCGAAAGCAGAAAAAATCGTGATGATAAGCTGTCACTCACTCAACTCGCCTCTCGTGTGAGTCACTCCTCTCCAAAAGTTTCCGAGTGACGCCTACACTTCATTTCCTTATCATTTTTTTGTGATGTGTGAGGAATCTACTTGCAGAGGATATGAATGTTGCTCCACAAAAAAGTAGAGATTTTTCTCGTCTTTAAACTCGCTGTCTTTAACGTGAAATGTATGTACGTACTTATAACGACCTATCGGGACTAGGGGCATTCTGTGTTCGCTTTACTCAAGCAGAGAAAATCCCACGAGCAAACATCAATTCTCGAATATTACACATCTTTCGGATCCCAAATCAAATCTAAGTGCTTTCCCCTCAAACACTTTTGGACAAGCACTCAAACAGAAAGCTGTATTGCAAAAAGGGAATCAGCACAATTTGCACAAGAAAATCTTCTACTCTTACATAAAACTGCAAGTGTGAAACCTCCAAGAAGAATTATCGGTGATCACCACAATTCATGTAAACATTCAGAGAGTACCATTGACGGGATGTTTTTGATACAACGGAGAAGAACGCCCGTTTGGTTGACTGGTGCATGATTTGGAAATTTTGGAATATATTTCAAGAATTGGAGCACGTTATTTAGAATGTGTTGTTCATTCTGTCAATATTATGTACATAACGCTCATTAGCATTCCCTTTTCGGAGAATTTTCAGTAAATCAAAAGCCATTGAAGTAAGATCTTTCATCTTTGGCTGCCTTACTTAATTAGTAGTCATTAGACTATAAATTATATTATATAAGGTTGAGGATAGGAATATCTGAATGATGATGGCATATAAATTTCTGACTATACGAATGGGGCTTTTTGAAATGATAAATGGGGTTGAAATGAGTTCACGATAAGTGACTCTCCTTTCTTTTAAGATCAAAGATTGTATCCTAGAGCTTGCGTAGGTCCTCTTCGTTTTCCTTCCCCACTTCTTCGTATTTTACTCGACGAAAGGAATTATGTTTCATTTCACAAACATATATTTTCCAACGAGTAAAGAATATTTCATTGTGCCCGTTTGTGAGAGTTCCCATAAAACGGAAAGTGAGAATAATGGAAGACTGCGACAAAATTGTTTCTCCCTTGATACTTCTTTATTCCTTGTAAGCCTCAAGATATGAACGCCTTTCCCATTCTGAGCCACTTTTCTCGAAGGCAGACAGACATGTAATTTATTTTGCACGCTTATCACCCCTTTCGTCCTTTTCTAAACCATTCATTTTTCAGTGGGAGCATTGCAAGATATTATGACGTAACGTGAAAACGTACCTGCCTTTATGTAATACCAGCCAACCGAATATGCTCAGTTCGTAGAAAAATGTCTGCTCAACTGCAATTAGATCGATTTAAATGCGAATCGCAATTCAAAACTGTTATATCCACTTCAATTTAAGCAATTACAAATATCATAATTAGAGCTCATCGATCTGTATTTACTTGTACTTGGTGTTAAATTAATAAAAATATTAATTGGCGTTGCATTATGCTAGTATTAGTATCACATTTTAATTTTATTGATTTTAAAAATCTCTGCAAAATTTAACTTTAGGGTCTAAAGTCATTGTAATGGATTATTATACATTTACTTCTGCCATATACCACATTCGAATTATATTTGTCAGTTTTCTCTTCCAACAAAAGCAACCCGATCAGAGCCCGACAAAAGCACTGATTTCAAGCTTATTTTGTCGAAGGAAGCTAACCTGCTAACCGTCTGATCATGTCATCATGATTACCAATGCCATAATTGTTCTGAGTTCTGTAATATGGTATTTACTGTAAGGGAACTCAACAAAGGCTCTTGTCATCTGTGCGAACAATACCCCCAACAACATCGCAATCTCAATGTCCAAACAGTATTTCCTAGTTCCTTTCCTCTTCCTTTACACACTTTTTGTAAAATAAAACGTGGACATAGCAAACTGTGTGACCTATCCACAGATACGACACAGACAAAGACAACTTCTCGGTCTTTTATATCCGTGCTGGATACTCGATATCACATTTGAGAGATATATATGTGCTTCTCATCCAGTCACATTATATTCGATGGATTCCAATTTCTTCACGCAATGCGAACTCTTTCATTTGCTGTTATAGCGTATATAGCTCTTCTCCTCTTGCCAATACGCATTGTAGTATAGTATTTTTTATGCCCAACGTATCATTTCAAGTACCATCAGAAGTTTCTTTTTATATTCGTGTTCCATGATGGTTGCAATGACTTCTCTTTTCTCCTCCAACACATTTGCCAAAAGGAACCGCACACACATGATGCTTGCTTGAGACAAAACAGCCGATAAGTACTAACTTACAGAAGGAGCCGAGAGCAAATAACATGAAATTGTTCGTCCTCTCTCTCTCTCTCTCCAGCTGGAACTCGTTCCGCAATATTGCACCGCCTATGGATTCCATATCATATCAGTCAGCAACAGGAAGACAGACATGTCATACATTTTTATTTCCCTTTAAACATGCCTTTTAAAAGGGACAAAAGTACAAAACACTTTTTGGACAAGTCACAAAAAACCATATCATCATGGCTCGCACACACACATGCCTTTTGTTTTTATCAAACTTTAAAGCGTTCTTTTCTTCTCTGCGGCATATTTTTCTTAAGAAATAGAAAGAATCCCTTTTCTAAGAGGAAAATAAAGTGAGAGCATGAAATGTTTATTACAATCCATTATTTTTTTCTTATCGACATTTCTCATCTGTCCGCATATTGCGCTATTTCTTTCATCAGCTCTTTTTGATCTTGATGATGACGTTATCTTAAACAAAAAATCCATGAAAAATATGCATGCAAATTGCAAGTTTCTTGTGAGAGGATGTAATCAAAGTTCTATCCGATGAGACTGAAACCGCCTTTGACTCTCTCCAATATGGGCGACCTCATTCATATACAACTCATACTCATTTATCTTTTAGTCTTACACTCCAAAAAGTAAAAATAAAGACAAAAAGTCAACACAGCCTAAACAAAATAGAGTTTACGTAATAACTTTTGAATATTGTTCCCCAAGTCAAGTTAGGCTTCTCTCTTGACGAGAACCGTAACTAAATTTACTGTTGCACCCAAACATAAAAATAGAACCGCGATATGAGCTCTTGTAAAATATCAAATATTTACATTACACCATTTTGTAAACTTGAAGGCGACCACCTTATCTAACCTCATTTATTATGGATAACCACACAAAAATATGTTCATGTTGAAACTGAAAAGTTGCTTGATCCAAAATGAAGGTATGTTTCACTCATCCATTTTCGGTTAATGCGATTTTTTTGGGTGGAGAAAAATGAAATCTTTCCATATTCTATAATAAGGCATGGGCATGGCATGTCGAGAATAAAATATATCTTCCTTTTATGCATACAGATTTTCCACTTTTGTTTGTTTGTATTCATGACTTCGGGAGGAAATACCGCAAAGCCCTGATTGCTTTCTGAGAAGAGCCGTATTCATGCATGAAAAATGGGAAATGACATGCTTCACGTCTTGTTCTTCCATAAGAGCAAGTCATGTCAGACAGGTTTCTGGAAGCACAATAATGCAGACATACGCAGTTTCATCGTAAATAAGCTTATACCCTTTCACTCGGATATTTGGGTTATTTGTTCTGTTTTTTCTTTGAGAAAAAAACTGTTCCATTTATCCCGTCTGCGCACTCAATTTTACTATGTCAAGAAGAAATATAGAGCTCTTTTTGGCTTGTATATTTCATTTCAGAGGTATACAGAATACACATGCTCGAATTCATTTATCTTTCATCATAGTCATTTTGAGGAACAGGAAGCTTCATATTTGTTCACTATATTATGGAAAGTGTGTGTATGTGCTTCCGTGTGCACAGAAATTTTCCAGGAAAACGAGTACCCGAACCGACGAGGAGAGGAATGAGGAGATGAGAAATTCGATAGATACGATACTTGCATGCAAAAAATAAAATTTGATAAATAGAGCAGCAACGTGTTTTATTAGTATTAGTTTTTGTTTTCAAACAAAAGAGAGTGCTTTCGGCCTTCTGTGTGTATCGGATCAGTTTAGGTAAAATGCCTAAAGGCTTAAGCTCTATCTGAAGAAAACGTGGATTTTCTGCAAGTTTGTAAATGGATGGAAAGAATTCGTCTAACTGGAAAAACACCTTCCTAAATTAGTTTGTAAGTGTGTAATAAAATCAGACCGAAAGAGGGAACAAGGTAGGTAAGGACGTGTAATTAATTTGGACACAAAAAAAGTTTCGTGGGAGAATGCAATTAAAGTATTTCCTCGAAGTTAGCTTG
This sequence comes from Heteromurus nitidus, assembly GCA_034687055.1. Classification (NCBI taxonomy): domain Eukaryota; kingdom Metazoa; phylum Arthropoda; class Collembola; order Entomobryomorpha; family Entomobryidae; genus Heteromurus; species Heteromurus nitidus. Next base: position 6,008 of record JAQFZW010002840.1, read on the forward strand.
TGGCAATTCTTTCTCCTCTTTGCTGTGTCTTACGATTAGTTCAAGAGTACACAGAAGCCGTTCATGCTACGCCATGCTCATGCTGAAAATGGGGTCAAGTGAAGCTTTCTATATAGAGTTGGGTAGGTATCCTCCAACCAGTACACGGGAAAAGTTTTTCTCGCAAGTTGGATTTGGTAGCAAAGTAACAGCTTTAAAAAGTACTCGTAGAAAACTCGAGAATTAGAGAAAACTCTTTTTCCTTTAACTTAGAAAACGATATCAAAAAGTACGTGTGTGGCAGAAGTTGCACAGTATCACATGTGTGTGGAATGAGAGACGAAGGCATGCAACAAGCTATATTAGACATGCCAATCTGTGAATGTTACACCAATACCAAACCACGACGGATACTAAAAGTTAAATGAACGTTAAGAGAATATGAGTACATTTTCCTTGGCTCCTTTCACTCCCGCTTGCCCCACTAATCTCTGGAGAATTCGTGACTCCGCAGAGTTAAGGAAAAAAGTTTGGACAATTTGTAGCTGGTAGGTTTGCGCTCGTCAACCAAGTCAATGGATGACGGAGTTTAGGTCAACAATGTTACCCTTGTCGGTTTTTATGTAATACTATACTGCATAAGTACATGCACTAGTTTCACCTTCTTGACATATCTCCTTAAGACACACGATACACGAACCAACGGAATATGTTCGCGATGCTTTATTTTCGAATTGCTTGAAACCTGTAAAAAACCGGTGGTACCTGTTCATCCTAACTTCACATACTGAAAATGTTAGGAAATTAGAACGGCGTCGATCTCACACATAAATAAATTCGGATATATGCTCGTTCGCATTTGAATTTTTCACATCCATATGCTACGTGTGATCCCAACCAGAATGAGCAACTGACTGACTGGCATCACGCCAAAAGTTTTTCGTCTCCCATTTCACACGACACAATCTTCCTTTTTTGTGTGCCTCCTTCCTCCGTCTAACAATGAAGCCGTGATCAAGTGAAAAGTTGAACAGGAGAATGTATAAGACGGAATCAGCTCATCTCCTCCTTTCCGCTCTGTCACTGATGGAAAGGAGGTAGAGAGGTAGTATTGTCGGAGAAAAAAATCGTCCAGACTATTTGAGCTTCGGATATAGATACATTGGTTCCTTCCTCCCTTTCCGTATTTTTCTAACTTAACTACCCATAGAGAATGATCACATCACCAAAGACCAAAGTCATCGTCACGAGAAGGATGCCACAGAAGTGCTTTCAATCTGATTCCTCCCACTAATATATTTGCTTGACAAATAATAGTTGGCGAAAGCTATTGCCACCTAAAAAAGTTGTTCTTTGCTTAAAGTGTGTTTGCCTCGTTGCTCTTTTCTTTAGGTATGCGTATTACGTTTCTCGGTGTCATTGTCGTATTTGAGTTGCAAGTAGTTGCTGTAGGCCGATGAGGAAACCTCAAACAAGAAGTGATGGAGAGGAGAAAGTTTGCAATTTGAACTGATTAGACTTGAGACTCTCTCACCCAGGCGTGGCCCAGTTAGAGAGCCACTCTTTATGATCCCAGTTATCATACAAATTGAAGGGATTTCAGATTTTATCAGGACGTTCCAATGCGCAAAGGATTCAAAATGAAATCAAGTCAGGAAATCAAATTTACTCGAAGGAAATCCACTGATATCCTGCCAATTTTTTGTAATTTGATTACGAAACAAAAAAACCTCCTCAAGTCAAGATTGATACAATCAGATCAATTGAGAGTTTATTCAGGATTCATGATCTAAACGAATTTTAAATTTACCCTGGCCTGAAAAGAAATACGATTGGGAAAATAAAGGAATCAGACAAGTTCCCGCCCCTTTCTTCATCTTGAGAAAAAAGGAAGTGAATTTCAGTAAAGAAGAAGAAGGAAGTAAGAAACATTTTCTTTCCGCAGAGAGCATTTCACTTTCACTCCCCATTGTTTTTAAGTAGATACACGTCCTCTCATTTATTCACAGATTTCGAACCGCTTCCTAATAAAGGGGAGCCTCACACATTCATTTGTGAAGTACTCCAGATTCATAAAATGAAGAAATGTGTTCATAACACAAGACTATGTGCGTCCGCCGAACAAGGAAGAGCGTCTCAGCCTCACATCTTTTCACATCGTATTCGCTAGTTTTACCACCAACGGTGAGTCAGGCAATGAATTCCATTTACCTAGTTCATAAAATTTACATAACGACAACTGTGTGGCTTTCATCACAATCGTTATAGTTATGGCAGCTTCCGTCACTCGACTTCAGTCTTTTTGCATGTCCACAGGCCACACATGTCCATAGAGTCCAGAGGATAACATGTGCTGTGCTAGTTTTTGGCAAATAGCCTGTTTCTTGCCTTTCACTAAGAACTTTGTGTTTCAAGCTGAAGTATAAATGAATAGCTGACGTTCACAAGAAAAGCTTTCTTTTGTTCTAATTTCGAGGTATAATCGAGTTTGCAAAGGTGAGGAACAAGAGCAATCCTAGTTGGGCTAGGTTATATCACATGCAAAAAAATTTTTGCTTGCGTTCAGTATTTCTGCTTTCTTAAGTTGCAGAATGAATCAAAATTTGCTGGCTGAAGAAAAGCGAGAGAAAAGTAGTTATAGTGCCATCAGACAGAAAGAGAAAATTGCGAAAATGTTCATCAGTAATGTAATATGCACAAGAGTGAGTATACCTAAATATATACTTGGAACATTTTCGCAAACGTTACGCAAAAAAAAGTGAGGAGAGTGGTATCAAATACGAGTCATTCATACTCACATAAAATGCAGCCTTTTGTAACAATAACAATAGGAATCAGCAATGAATCACAGTTTGGAAATAAGTAGTCCTCGCTTCACTAAGCCCTCTCATAAATTTCTCGCCACTTGCTTGTGCCTTTCTCCTCCGGCGATAAATCAAACTCAGAGGGAGAGAGGGTAAATGGGGGATAAATCAGCTCTCCGTAGTGTAGTTGGGCTAGGCAATAATCATGATGGGAATAGGTTTCAATCTGAAATCAATAAGTTCGTTGATCTAGAAGATCTTTTAATGCATTCTCTAACTCTTTCCCGTCGGCCTATTACGAAACGTGTGTCCCTTGTATCATCTACATGTTTCTCCGACTGTTTTGTCCATGCCAAGAGAAAGTTGCTCTTTCTCCAATACATTTTATCCTCCTCCTACACGAAGGAAAACAAAACGGGCAAAGATAAAAATGTCAGGAAGACATTTTTGTTCTTATGAATGCACTCTCTGAGCTTTAGGAAGAAAGCTTTTTTTTTAAAATCGGCCCATCAAGCTTACACTGAATCCGCGTATATAGAGTGTGCACATGTAAAGTTGAAACAAGCAGTAAACGCATAACCATAATGGCTTAATAGCCTGTTCTCTTTCCCTCTTTCAGAATAACTTGAGCTTAGAAAGTATGCATATTTTCCGGCGTTGCACCAAATGGAGGCGAACAGTCCAATGATAAATCCAGATTGTGATGAAACTTCTCTATTTCCTATATGAATTCCGTTCCATCTGATATCTCCTCCTGAAATCTGTAACGAATGAGTGTTTGGACTTGAGAATTTTGGAGAGTCATGCGGGACTCTTGGAAACCCTCACGCAACCTAAATTAATTACATTGAAAAAAGTCATGACCGAAGTGAGTGGAGAGGAAGGATTCTCTTGGTTGAAATTCGAGGAAAAAAACGAAAAAGTGAAAAGAGGCATGTGTGTGTGTGTTTGTAATGTTTGTATGGACTTCCCTTTTATACGGTTGACTGCTGGCATCAACATGAAATGATTGCATCATCGTATCACATCTCATCACAACTGTTTCTGTGTGATTGCCACATACACACACAAGTTCGTGCCGTTTTACCCGTATGCATACTGCTTCTTTCTATCCCATTCTGGCAGCAACCAGGAAGAGAGAAAGGAAAAAAAGTTTCATTGTTCCAGACACGGTGGAGTAGTCACACTCGCATACATAAGCCATGCGATGTGGTGGTGGTGGCGGCATGCATGCATGGCAGGCAGTCACCATCATCACAGCTTTACTCTCTTCCCAGTGTCGTAAAAACCGCAGATGGTCTCAAAAGCCGTAAAATAATTCAGGGTGGCTGGCTGGGTTGGGCTTTCCTATCATGGCTTCCAGCTTTCACTCTCTCTTTCTCTCTCACTCCAAACGAAACATTTTCCCTCTTTCACTTTTGCTTGCAGAGACTTCTTCAAAATATATCTTTCATTTGCCCTGGTTTTGAAAGGAAAACATGCAAAATGGGATGAGGGCTGAGGAGGGCCAAGAAAAGCTGAAAAATTTGTGGAAGTGGAAGTAGAAATCTGGAGGAGACGATATATTGAGATTTGTGAAGGGGAGAAATGTTACGAGAACGACAATGGGCATGAAAATACTTCTAAATGGTTTCTTCCATGCATGATTCCAACTTCAAGATTCTATTATTCTGTATATTCTTCAGAAAGCAAAAAGTGTTTTTTAAAAGGCAAAACATTTGTTGAGTGAGAATAAGAAAGAGAGAGAAGTTCTTTTCGAAGAAAAATTTGGGACGATGTTGGCAAAGAAGTTGAAGTGAAAATATTCACAAAACATTGCGCAATTGTAAGTGGAAGACAAAAAAGAGATAAGAATGCACACTCCAACCTTTTTCTTTCCTTCCTTTCATATGCATAAGCAAGTTGTACATTTTAGGAAGGAAGACGAGTGATGGATTTTTTGTCTTCGTTCGAACGGAGTCCCTGCTAAAAAATTTTTTTGTATTGTACGAAGAAGGTAATATGTCTATACATAAATGTACACGCTAAGTTTCTCCAAAACAGTATATAAAACAAGGAAAATCCATCTTCTTTCACAAAAAAAAGTCGAAGAGAATATATGTGCAAATTTTTTTTACTCTAGTGTGCATCCAACCATGCAACGGATTTAATACCTTTAAGTAAAGTCTAAGCCCACTTGAGAAAGAGTCAGTCATGAAGGGAAGAAGGAAAGAAAAGTTCGATTAGGCCTTACGTACATATAATGCACGTTCATTTTTTAGACTGTCTTACTCTTTTACTTCTCGAGGAAGAAAAAAGGAAAGTAGTAAAAAAAGTACAGCTTCACTTTAGCTTACGTTGCATGAGCATGAGTAAGTAAAAAACTTTTTCCTGTATACTTTCTCCTTCGTCTTTTCCCTCATCACATCCTTGTTTTCTCTCTTCCTCTTGCACAAGACTAGCTGAAGAGGGGAAAGGGAAGGATGCTTGGTGTAGGTTATTTTTTCTTTAAAAAACTTACTCTCCCTCCGTCGCACACAGCGTACCATATGGAATTGAAGGAAGACTGGATATGTGCTGGAAGACTTTCCAATATGCAATACTTTCATTTAAAACCCAAAAGGCAAAAAGTCTTTTGCATGAAAGAAGATAAAGTCTCTGGTGCAGAAAAGGGAGGTAGGTTAGGTTTTTAGGTTCATGCAAGCTAACTAACTTTCCAAAAGAGAAAGAACAAAACTTGCATAATACATTTATTCTTGTGGAGGTATGCCATTCACATAGTCTGCTGATTTGATAGTCATCGTCAGGCACTCCATGTGAAATTAAAGAGTAAATGTTTCTTCGGGGAGAAATTCACATCACATATTTTTCTCCTTTGCATTGCACAAATCACCACCTCACACCGCCACCGCGCTTCCATCGTAAAAAAAGTGAAAAAAACGGTGTGAGCTTAAATGAGCTTTAAGTAGATCAGATGGTGGAACAGGGAAGGAGCTGTGCAGTTGTAATGCAGTAAATTATGCAGTTTTCTCGTCCTAAAAATGTACATAAGAGAAGGTTTTGTAGTCGACATACACATTCGCCAAGATACTTTCTCCAAAAAAATATTCTGTTGTAGAGTACTAGTACTGCATGCATGCAAGTATTTTAGAGAAAGCCCTGAACACCTTTTAGAGTGTCGCGCATCTTACTGTTTACCTAACGTATTGTAACATTACTCCAGTTCATATTCGTACATGGACGACGTTGAAGTGAATCAATTTTGTTCGTTTAATAAAAAATAAGTATTTCCATCAGTGCACATGTGAGAATTCATCAAATTCTGCAAAGGAAAGAAAGGTACACTGATTTCGATAATTCTGAATGCATGAATTGACTACAAACGTATGTAAATTTGACTCTGTTGAGCACCTCACGCGTGAAAACTTTGCCAGAGTAAATACCTAAAATTCCTTCCAATTTGCTGCCAAGAGGTCACACACATTGTCAGAAGCGTAACACGTGTGTGTAAGTAAATTGCCAAATTAAATTGTATTTTTCCATGTGTGTAAATGCTCCATGCATAGTCAATCTGCGTTGATTAAATGCGCCTTTCTTCATGCTACAATTCATCCACTTTCACAATCAGACACGAAACATGTAATATTTGGCCAACCACTTGAACAACTCATTTTCCTCATTCGTCACGTAACATCAAAGTGGGAGCGGGAGCTCTGTATTATTTTGTAATGCATCTTTTGTCTCTCTTTCTCTCATCATCATCTCACTCATCAGTGAAACCGCAAAGCGGACATAACACTCTCAGATTTTGAAAGGGGAAATGAGTAGTTGGGTGGGCTGTTGAAAGAGAGAGAGAGAGATCAAAACGGAATATCACCACAGAACGAATTCCATCATGACACATAAGAACAATCTAATGGGATCCACTAGCCCGTAACCAGGAAATCCCAGAGGATTTAAGGATCTTGTTATGGTCTTCCACAGCAGAAAACTGACGAGTGTTTCCTCTCCAAAGTCATCATGTATGGGTATATAGGTAGATATACGACTACTATCTCATTTCTCATTCTGAATGCATCTCATGTGTAGAAACTGCTGTAATTGGAGCCTTGGAAAAAAGATGTGGTTTGGTTTGGCTGGGATGTATTTTGGCCAATATGACTGAACACATGTCTTCCAACAGGCATTATGCGAAAAAATTTACATTTGATTACGTGCTCAAAAGAAGATGATGGAAAGCGGAGCAAGTTAATTGTTCCTGTTCCTGGAAAGACCCCTTCTGAGAAGTTTATTCAATTTTTGACTTTGAACAAGTCACACACACATACCAAACCAAGTCATGGTGGTTTGGTTATTAAATTCTTTTGTACGTGGTTGGTTACAGCTTACAGTTTAAAAAAGTTTGATCATGTGTCGTTTCGCTAGATTGTGCAAAAATGGCAGCATGACACGTAAAAATTATTAGAGTCGGATTGTAAACAAATCTGACGAGGAACAACACTCCTTTCCAAAAACAATTACAAAAAATGACATGTGTACATCAACTGGAAAGGAAATCTTTTGGGGAAACAAGGCAAGGAATTGGATCACGTTCTGGGTGAAACACCCCCATAAAATGGACAACATGGAGTGGAAACGAAGTCATGATGATAGCACTTTCTCTTCCAGTCAACTGCACACCGAGTTTCCCGAGGGAAAATGGAAGAGAAGGCGTTCGAACGAGTTTTTACGAGCATATCTGTAAGTGTCAAGTATAAACCGGACCAGGACATTGCAATATAATTTTCGCGAGATTCTTGTCGAGCTTAACGAGAAGGAGGACTAAATACCTATAAAGCCATATCTTGAGAACAACCTAGAGACCATATGTGGTCCTTTATGAAGACCTTGTTTGAACTTCCTCCCGCATACTCCCATCCTTCTGGAAAAAACTTATTTTCAGAGAGTCGTACTTAAGACCAAGTGTGGAACACAGCAGGCGACCCGTTTTTTCTGCAGGCAGAGGATAAAAACAAAGCGGAAAACGGCACATGTGTGTAGTACGTAGTTTGCAGCTATATAGCTGTTGAAAGCTGGTAAAGAAGTTGTACTGGATTTAATCTCAAATTGAGTCATTCTTTTCTATTTCTGAAAGAATATACACATTTAAGTAGCAAATACAATTATCTAGGTACTGCCACTATATATACATTTTAAAGATAAGTTCATTTCTTCCACTATCTCAGAATATATACATATCCCATCACATAATGTATCTTTATATACATAATATCAGTTTCAGAGGAAACCAAAAAGAATCTCGAGGAAAAAACCACCAACAGCAAAAAATTTCTGTGGCTTTTCTTGCTTCCGCTGTTGGGAACAAAGAGAGAGTTTTGAGTTGCACGTGGAGGAGTCCTGTTCCCACCCGTACCAAAAAGCACGCAATTTCACAAAGAAATTCTTTAGCGCAAAGCGCCCAAAAGTCAAAAGAAAAAAGTAATGCGAAATCTTTGTAATATTGCTCCCATACATTTTTCCAATGTGTGCTTACCTACCATTCTACCATCTCCAAATTGTATGGTGAATTGGCGAATAGACTCCGGTTTCTCTCTTTCTCTTTTCTGCAATCGTGCAGGCTTTAGAGAGAAAAATGTCATTTTCGTTCCCTTTTTTCTCTGGTGCTACCTAAAAGCACAAACGCGTTTAAAATCTTTACCCCAATTTCCCCAAAACGAAACTAATGTAACGGAATGACTTTTTTATCTGAGCCCTGAATCTTGCCACATGAATACAGGATATTTACACAAGAAAGGATGAGTGAGCGTGCTCAAAATACTTTTTCCATGAAAGTAGGAAGTCAATCTGAAATGAGCTTAAAACATAAATACCAAAAAACATAACAACACGAGATAGAAAATTAGAGAAAGCCGCGAGAGAGGAAATTCCTATCAGGAAAAGATATTTTTTAGCGTCTCTTATTTCCAGTAACGTTTTTGAGTTTACAGGTTTGTGTACCAAGAGCCCTAGTGGGATTTTTCATTTTTCGTAAAATATTTATGTATATGTTTTCAACGAAGTCCGCAACGCGTTTCCGTTTTATTCCATTAGTAAAACATTCCAGCATATCTACACAGAATTTTGCGAGGAACGATGGAAAGAACCACTCACTTTCATTGCATTCTGAAGGTTTACATTTTTTCACTGGAATCCTTATCCGGTTAACTTTTTCCTTTTCCTCTCTCGTCCACCAAAAATTTCAGGGAAATTATAAAAAATTATATAGCGTACTTTCCCCAGTGACACACAAGTGGGCATATTTGTGATCTCTTGACTTTTGCTACTCTGGAATGGAATGAATGCACATCGTCGTAACATATGTATTGCTGTTAGCCTTTTCTGCTAAATGCAAAATTGTAGCTATTTTTGAAGAGGTCCAGGCTGGAAAGAAGTGAAGTCCAGCCGACCCTGGATCTGGCAACCGCCATATAGCAACAAC
>JAQFZW010002841.1:0-15242 GCA_034687055.1 Heteromurus nitidus
TTTACTCAATTTTCTCACGGCTCTCTTCTCATACAACTTTACTCGGTGTAAACATGCATAATATGCATTCATTCGGTGGTGCACGATCCTACCTATAAAGGCAGCTTAACTTACTATCATAGTTGCATGTAATCGTATTGAATTGCAACAGAAAAAAATATGTATTAGACAAAACTTCTTTTGGTGTATACGTAAATTGTGGAAAAAAGAGGGATGTCCGCCCTAATCTGTGGTACTGGTGGTGGTACCTCCAACACCTAAAGAAGAAGAGCCTCCACGCCTGGACAGGCTGTTCAAACTATACATCATAACTTCATAAGTATGCCGCTTCTAATAATAATGTAATATTGCGGCAGTAGTTAGAGAGAGAGAGAACTCCCTTTCTTTGCTCCTTTCCCTAAGAATATTTCATTGTCTAGCACAGAATTACTAATCAACCGACCAATTATTATTGGCTACAATAGTACACACACACAGTTCTACTTCTTCTTCTCTCCGAAATAAGTTCTATTTGGGAAGTAAGAGATTCTCAAAGGGGGAAAAGAAAATTTATAAATACATTGTGCACAGCAATCCTTTGACTACTCTCCGACAAAAAAATATAATGTGTTTCTTCCCTTTTGTTTGAAAAATGCAATCTTCTTCATCTTCTTATGTGGTATCGTTGTCGTTATTTTCAGGGGCAGGTACAAAAAAATATATACAGACTCTGCGAGCTGCTTTTTTTCTGTGAGACGGCATACCATTCAAGAAAAAAATACCTAATAGATGTATGGTTACCTACCTCACATTCATACATGTACGTTTTGAATGAGAAAAGGCAAGGTGCATAATATCACCAGGATGCACCCAACATATTCAATACCTGATTTTCTTCAAATATGTACACACATTTCTTGTGTTGCCAGCGAGCAGAGAGGGACAACATATTACAGCTATCATGGTGGCATTTTCCTAACCACTCTTATCAGTTTGGTCTAAGGTGGCTTATATTTTGGTGCAATTGTTCCTCCTACTGTGGTGGCTGCTGGTTTTCTGATTTTTTCTTCTTCTCTCTCTCTCTGTTTTTAAATGTAGTATATTTTTTACTGGATGTGGATAGACTGCTCACAGATCACCTAGGGTAACACAAGGATGTGCACTTAGGCATGTATCCTCTCTACCATTTCCCTTTTTACCTCACCGCTTTTCAAAATATGTATCATTTTGTATATTTCAAAAACTGTCCGTTTGCTAAAGTATTATTTTTTCTTCTAAATCAAGGTAGATTATATGTATCCCTTGATGTAATACCTCCAACAACATGACAATGTCTCGGCAGTTATGGAGCCAATCGAGACATTAGTGCCATAATCTATTGGAAGAAATATCTGGCTTTAACTAGGAAGAGGCGGTATTCCTCATTTACAATTATAAAATGTTATAACGTCTCCGCAGGAGAAGTTAATTTCAGAATCATCATCCATCAACAGATTAGTTCTTCGATGGTGTCCATATGAACAATTTCCATTTGTCTTCCTTATGAATGCATATTGGTGGGAGAATATGAGAACTGATAAGGTTCCGAGAGTACTCATCTCAGTAGTCACTGTTATCCTGGAAAACACAAATGCACTCTAAGTACGTAACTGTGACGAGACATTTGTTTGTAAAACGATATTTACAATTGGGTGATGGCTTCAATCAGCTTTTGACAAGAATAAAATGTCTACAAATGTCCTCCTAAAATCGCTTGATTCTCCGCGCTAACATCACACATGTTCAAATTGAATCGATAATGCTGGAAACGTCCAGTTTCAAATCGACAAATCCGTCAACTGGAGAGAAAAGAATGTATGCGTGTCTGTCGATAGTTCATGGACGGTTAGAGAAAATGTTTTTTTTACCGTCGTCCAAGATATTTCTCCCGGTAGGTGCTTGTGGATTCTAAAGAATTTATGGGAAAGCAGAGCCAAGAACATAAAACATTTTAAAAATTTCCCGATATGACATGGGCTGAAGGTTTAAAAGGAAAATGGAGTCAGACTCTTGTCGATATCTACTGTTTGTCTGCTCGATGCTCCTCAAGAGAGAAAAAAAATCCTTATGGGTCAGAGAGTCGAGCTGTAGGTTTTCTAGTTTTGTTGGCATGCATAACTTGTCTATCTCCTGTGGCGTAAGATGTTTGTTTTCTTCGTTTTCCCTTCCCAATGAAATATAATGCAATGTGATACGATGATAATTCAGTGCATCATAGAATGCATTAGCGCACACATGTACATGAGATATGGAGTGGAATGTGTTGGATGCTCTTTGGAAAAATGGAAAGCGTTTCCTATTCTGTCAGATGAATATATATTTCGAAATGCAAGAGTCAGAGCAAGCAATCACACAGTTGGACCAGACATATGGCATTTTTTTAACAACTGCCTTGAATGTGGGGATTCCACTGGGGTAAAGGTACTCCCTAGACAAAGTTCTACTCACATATTTGTTACAAATTCTACAAAAAAAGAAGATTAAGAGTTGTCAAGAGTCGAGAAGACAAAGAAAGAAGGGAGGAAGACGGAACAAGCGATGAGCGAGAGAGAGAAAAAATCATGCGAAGAAGATGGAAAAAGAGTGAAATAAATATTTGTAGGATGCAAAAAAAAGTCCATCCATCCGAGTCCTGTTTTCGCTTTTTTGATAACTTACGCAAAGATACAAGTTCGAGAAGTAATAGTTGTAGAGTTGAGAGAGAGGAACCGTTGACGTTGTTCGCTATGCTCCATTTACTTACTTTTTTTAGTCCTTCGGCTCGATGTTCTCAAGATATTACCATTATTGCCCCTCTATTTATCGCCGTTTGTGCCGCTCTTGTTGACGCTATTGAACTGAGTTACGAGACTGTAGAAATAATATATTGTGCAAGACTACTACAACTACATTTCTTTCTTTTTTTTCTACAAAAAAAATCCACCCTTATATTCTTGGGAGTTACACTGCGACTCCACAACTGTTTATTGTTAGTACCGGTTGAGAAGATGAGAAAAGGAAGACTAAGAAGGAACATAAGGAACGACGAAAGAGATATGCACATATAATTCTGGAAGGAAGATTCTTTTCACTTAATGGCTCTGTTTTTATTGACGGTTGACGTTTCGCTACCATTGTGATGCTAAGTTTAAGTTAGCTAACAAAAACAAGCCGAGAGGAGATGCTAAGTAGTTATTTTATTTAATATGTGCTCATTGTTCAAAGAGAAGTACTTAAAGGACTCGAAATATAGAGGAAAACGCTGAGCAACTATTATCCTTCGTCTTTACTACAACTCATGCACGAGAGGAGAGAGAGAGAGATGCATGAGTGCAAGAACATCTGTAAAATGTTCTCGCGGGGTGAAATGGCATTTATTAGTTTGGAAACCTAATAATAAGTTTCTTCACTCTTAACTCTTCATTCCCCCCACACACTTCTCCGTCTTGTACTATATTGCTCCAAGGGGTGCATGCATGTGACGTTGTTACTCTTAAGCTTGGCAATCGTTTCACACTTCACTTTTCGAAAGAAAATCACGCGAAAATGGCAATTGAGCCACATCAAAAGAGATGATTTTAATAGGAGCATATATAGTGAAGCATAACTGCGTGCATATACTTAAATGTGTTTGTAATGAATCACGCTGTGTGTGCCATTTCGTCTCTCCTCCATCTCCATCACTTCAGAAAGGGTTTCTTCCTGTCTTATGCAATAATGAATTTTTTTTTGTGTAAATGTGCTAGTGCCAGATTTCCCACTTTAGAGCATCAAACATGTTACCTTTTGTGTGAAACTCTCTGCTGTATCCCTATGGAAAATTATTAAATTGCGATTTTCGAGAAGTGAAACGATACTTTATAGGTTTTAAGGGTAAAAGTGGATATTCTCCGCTTGTCATCGTATAGACTTCAAAAATTGTGAAAAAAAATCCCTTCAAGCTATGAGCGAAGATATAAGATGTTAAGCGAAGATCATCATGAATATAATTTTCTTCGCTCCTTCAGGCACTGACAGTACATTAACTACATGTTGGACGCACGTAATGTGGAATTTTCTTTATGAGATCAAAATGCGATGCTGCTCAACAGCAAAATACTGGCAGAGAGAGAGAGGACTTGGGGAAGAAAATCATGTTATGATTTTTCCTTGTAGGAAAACTGTGGGAGCTAGACTCTGCACAATTTATTGCAGCAAAGTGGCTACGATGATGCACATAATAGTTTCTTAAACTCTTGGGACTTGTTCTTGCTACCTATCCACATAAATGTGAATCAACAAAACTGATATAGGGAAAATGAGAGGCGACTCGTTCTTCCCCTGTCCTTCTCAACTAAGAAAACCTGCTCCATCTTGGTTGGAAACTGTGTAACATCTCCGCGTCACTGTAGTCTTCCCCTAACACATCATCGCTTTGCATCTTTTATATGCCTTTACTTTCCTTCAAGGCATCAAGTGTTTGAAGATTTTTTTACTTGGAATTTGTAACAGGGCTTTTATAACATGTATCGATATCAAACTCACCGTTCAGTGCAACCAGTTTCGTATTTGAAGAGTTAATCGAAACTGCATTAATTTCAACTAGTTGCCTATTAGTTCAATGCGTTGCCATTCATTAGATTGGATGTGCATCAATCATGATTTGTGTCGCTCTCGCTGCACACAGAAACATCTTGTCATTAATAAAGTTGTAAATATATTGTAAACAGTGGATTGCACTGGTTACCTCCACCAACTCTGTAGCGTTGCATGAACTGAATTCATTTCATACATGGGAAGCGGATTAAAGGTTGTGAAGAAACCGCTGCGACAAAAAAAACCTCTTAAGATTCTTTCAAGGACTTGAGCTTCAGTTTATTTTCAAGCAGGGTTCATTGCAAGTTCAATTCCGTGCTGTAATATCATAAAATACAAAATTCAATAGGCTTTCGTCTGAAAAAAGAATAGAGAAGTTGGAGGAGAAAAGATTGGAGCGTGGGATATTGCCTGAAAGAAAGTTTTGAGGGTGAACTTTTATGCAGGCAATGCATTTAAAATACATGTATATAATATAGGTATGCTGCGAAGTTTGTGTGAAGATGATGTAATAAGACATTATTAGTGTGTCGCGAACGCTGAGCAAGGCGGAAAGTATGGGGAACTTCTGAAACTACATTAATGACATGCATATTGCATAGAGAGAAAAGGGTGAAAAGAAAGTAAAGAATGGCATGAGAGAAAGAAACTAACACCAGGGAGCTATTTTTCTCTCTTTCCATACTGTGCACTTTGGGCGTATAAAAGGAAAGTGTCAAATTGCCTTAGTTATGTACAAAAATTGTAGATGCTTCGATTGCCACTGAAAAAGTTGAACGAAGTTCTGAAGAGAAAAGTATGGCGTTCAAAACTGACTCTTTCTATTATGAATATTGCCCGGTCGGTCGGTAGTCAGTGTAGATAAGAATTTTTACATGATTTAAAATGTCTTCATAATACAACCCCTTGATCCTGATGAAGGACAAACATTAATATTTTATTTTGATCATAAATGTATCTAGTAATTTTGAACTTGTCTTTGGTTATTTACCCCAATAATTACATTACTCTAAATTAATGCATTGCTAAATTATATGATTAATTCATGCTACTTGCAGTGAATCATGTTGAGTATAAAGTCAATTCACGATACGGAATTGTATACGTTTTAAAAAAATTACAAGCTTCGTCATTCGCCATGTTCAAAAACTTTTTGCTCCGTATAAACTTCAAACTTGCGGAGAAAAACTTTATTTTTCTAATATAAAAGCTTAATATGCACATTTCATTATTTTTATTCTTTTAAACAGTTTCACATATCCACTCACTCAAGACTAACACTTCTCTTGACATTTGATTGAAGAGAGGAGTAGTCGCACAATAATTATGCATCTTAAATATCCTCGCCTTGTAGTCAAGATAGAAATGAACCTCTATAACTCTAAAAACGTGTAATCATATAAATGCAGAGTAAGTATATACATATACATATATAGGGTCTAGTGCATTTCAGTTCGCAATATATACAGCAGGATCTCATTTTCACAACATTTTCAGTTTGCATATATACTTTGATGCATCGCAATTGCAATCCCTCATATAAATATTCTCTTGCTCAAACCCACATTTTTTGAACAAGAAATAAGTTGTTTCACGATCACGCACACCAGCTCAGCTCAACTCATTTCTGCATTTGCTCACACAGTCTTTTCACCCTTCATTCTTGTGGGCTTCCATCTCTTCCACACACGACGTACCGACACCGACAGACAGGCTAAATTGCATTTCATTACATCACAGGTATCGTAAAATGTCATTAGTTCACACTTAACATCACAACCCCTCTCACTCATTCCATCAGTCTTTTCCCTTCCCATAATAGGATTTCTTGTTGGCATTTACCTTTTTACTCATAATATGCTTTTTTATTCTACTCCCTCTTTACATTCATATGCTGGATTTTTCCCTTCCCCCAACCCAAATTCCTTGTTCTTCCACATTTTAATAAACACGTACGGGAAAAAAGGATTTGATGAGAAATAAAGTTTGCGTTGCAATTTGTAGCACTTTAAATACAAAAAAGTCTGTTTTAAGTTTACACTTGAGCATAATAGTCTTGTGAGTTTTTACCACTTAACTTACTCCCTTTATCAAAATTTTTTGTACAAGGAAATGAACATTTTTTCACTTTTAATACTGCATTTCTGCTGAATAATAGGCTTAAAAATAATAGGATCAAATCCCCGATTTTTTAAGCAAATGCGAATACAGGAGCACATTGAGAGCTAAGTTAATTATGCACCTTCGTTTCCGATATTTCCCTCCCTCCAAGCTAATTAAATGCATACCATGACTATAAACTTGAACCAACGTATGGTAGCAGTGTGTGGTGATTGCAACTTGCAACTTCTCCGCCACATTTCCAGTTGTTTCGGATAGAGGGAAAAAATCGGAAATTAAAGCTGTTTAATGAAGCATAATACGACAATCCTGTTCTGTTGTATATCCACCTCGCCACTCCGTCCATGATTAAAAAATTCAAGTGGAATTAAATGAACTAATGGAAGAAAAATGCTAATTGTTTCAAAGTGCAGAGATGCATGCATGCAAGCATGCAGTGAAATAAACATTTTTTTTTCGAGGATTATATATTATCCACTCTCTAGTTTAGATTTTTAATGCTTATTTTTTCTTTTCTTTTTTAATAGTTGGAACAACAAAAATGGACTAATATACTCTGTTTCTTAAGAGATACCCCGTTCCCTATAAAAATAGATATAGCTAATTACTAGCGTTATTATGTTCCCCCTGTTATTACCCGACGGTCGGAGCTCATTTGCATTTATGACTTCACCGTTTTCATTCATTTATTAAGGTGATTCTCGGGATTGTGTGATCATCATTATCCGCGACTACTTCGTTATTTTCCCGACCAACGAAACCTATCTCCTTCTACTTGTAATAATAAAGTCGTGGAAGTGAAGTATAAAAATGTAGACATCTTCAACAACACCATCATCACATCAGATCAAACTTAATTTTATGGTCAGTGGCCATGTGTGTGTGCCTTCAAACATTTTATCTCTATTTGCTTTTATGTATATTATGAGTGACTGATGATGATGATGAAGAAGTTCTGGTGTCCTTTTACTCCGGAGGTTGTCGGTTATATTATATTATTCTCTGTTTTCGAATACACTCTAATAACGATGCAGGAATAATAAAATATTATTCTGATAAGTTGATGCATACGTTCATCCATATATTTTTTGGTGTAACTTGATAAAGTTCGTGTGTGGCTCATTTGCTGTTTACAGTCTCGCAGCAAACGATTGTTTTTCAACGAAAAAGTTACTCATACACACATTCTTTTATAAACATATTCGAGTCTAATCGTAAATACACGCAACCATGTCACAATGATCAGTAGATGAGGCGAAGAAAAATACGAAAAATATATGAAAAACGCTGTGATCCTCAGGTCATATTTAGTATTTTTTCGTACAACCCCCTTATTTCTCTCTTCCCTCATTGCTTTAAACTGTTGGTTCCTTTCTCTCTTACGGCTCATCAGAAGTCTCTCGCTTCCCTTTGTTAAAAAAGTGTTCTCTGAGAAGATATACAGAAAACAATACTCGGGGAATGAAGTACGGGACGTATAAAAAGAGAAAAGGTTTATGTTTGGACTTTCGGAGGACGGAGTTCATTCTCACTCAACCTATTACAACGGTTAGTGCGCACGTATAAAACGAGCGACAAGACGTTTTATGTTGTGATGCGGCATACACTAAAAAAATTTATCGGAATACTTTGGTCCTTATATACATATTCAGAGATTATTTATTTTCTCTCATATTTGGTGCTGTAAGCGTTACATGTTTGGCCTACATGTGCACCACATAAATACATATGCAGCATACCTTCACATTCTTTGTGAGGCGACTCGTGGCAAGATACGAGGAGTAGAGGTTGAGTAAAGAATGAGACATCACAAGAATGTACTATGGAATGTTATTAGAATAGGAGAGAGAAGAAAAAAATGAAATAATCTGCGAGAAAAGTTTTTTTTGGAGAATAAGATACTGTCCAAACTTTTTAATGATATTTATGCTGCACTCCACAATTGCACATAAAGTAAAAAGTAAAAACCATCAAAAAGTATCAAAAGGGTGCGATACAATGTTATGTCTCTCGCCGGTAGTGAGAAGAAGGAAAGCATTGTTGAATAGAGGAAAAACGGTTTTTTCTTTTTATATACACACGCATGCAAATCTTATGCATGAATAGCTCGCAGTGTGGAAAACTTCAGGATGATGCTATTGCTTGCTTCTTTAAGTATAACTCATTCACATGTTCTCATTAAGATTTTTTTCCTTTAACTTCCCTTAAGTATAATGGATGGTAACATTTTTTGAGAAATTAAAAAAAAGTCTTACTACTCTTGCTATTCTTTGTGCGCTTTAAAAACGCTAGGAGGGGACGACTGAGATGAATGAAGGAATGGGATTTTTTTTCGTGTAAAGCGGCCGGATGGCGTTTGAAGTTTCCAAGTTTGTAATCTATTAGATTATTGTATGTACTTTTAAACGTTTTCTTCTCTTTTACCTGGCCCATAATAAAGTACGAAAAGGCAAAAGGAATTATTACATAGACACAATAATATGTAAATGTGTTTGGCTCTCTCGAGGAATGCATTTTTTATCATCCACGTCGTCGTCGTCGTCATCATCATCTCACACGAAAAAAAATTTAAATGAGAAGGAAAGACAGTAATGCATGTAATAAACATAAAATACCACACACCCTTGACATTATTACTCCGTGCGTAGCACACTGTTTTATTACTCTTCCATGCATTTATACCACTACCCTATTCAGTTTGAGCCAAGACAAGGTGTACACACATAAAAAAAACCCTTTCTGCCGCTGGTTTGCGTGCTTTTCTAGATTTACTAACCTTCATATTACAACGTTGGCAGAGCGAACATTGCAAATAAATGCAACAATATGGGAGAAGAAGAAAGGAAAGCAACGAGACAGAGGGAGAGAGAGAGGTACACAATCGGAGGAATACACCCTTGCCTTTTTTATGTTCCCATTTTAGACTTATTTGAAGTCATTAAATCATACTTAATGTTTATTTGAACACGCATTGTCAATGCTAATTGTCACGTCAGCTATTATCTCAGATTTAGCAAATGTGGTGTAGCCATGCAGCCATGCAGCATTAAAACCACGTCTCATAATGAATCTGGGTAGCATGCCATGAGGGCAATTTGAGGCATTCGGTAAACCAACCAGTGTGCAAAAAAGTGTGTGTTGCGTTGCGGAATGCAAAAGTATACCATGATGCCAACTGCCAACTCACAATCAGTAGCTTAATATGACGCTTTTATAAGCGAGACGCTCTCTTGATTGCAATTTGATCACTGCAGCTATTCTGAGCTGAATTCATTTTGAATAAGATCTCCTTCAGGCAAATGCAAACTATATATAAATGACAGATATATAGCCTTTAGCAGTCATGATCACTTACTGAGCATTTATCCGTATTGATTTGCTTCAAAAACGATTAACTAAAAATCGTCATAATTTCTACGGCAATATGCCAATCAAAGTGTGGAACGCATCTGTCCGTAACTTAGACATTTGCAAATTCTGCGAAGACTCTTCGTTGTCTAATTGTGTGCATCGAAATCTCAAGCTTATGGGCTTGTGAACCATAAACCCACGTACAAAAGAGAACTTGAAGGAGCGACCCTATTTGGAAGAACATTACACCATACCAAAGTACAATAAAAATACCATTGTCTAGTATTCTTAAGCCTGACAAATTACCGTGGTGCACACATATGATCCCTTGCATACGATCGTTTTTACAGACGCTTACTTACATTAAAGCGGAACGCACAAAGTTAGAGGGTACGGAGTGACACGTTACTTGTTAGTAAAAGTACAACTTGCTCTCTTTGATGATGAAATAGAATTTTTATACCTCTGGAAATTTGAAACGTTCCCTTTGTCAAGTGTCATATTATCTTCATCATTATTAAGGATTCTTTCTCCCCACACATCTCTCCTTTTCCGTTTCTCCTCTTTTTCTACCTTTACTTGCCGTAGTGGTGGTGCATTCCTTTAAATAATAGTTCTTTCCTTGGAAAAAATTATGAGGAATGGGATGAGACAACCACATTTTATTATTACTCTGACGGGTAGGATATGGATTCCGGCGGTGTACCTTTTTTCTAGTGCTCTTTCTTTCAACATTTTTTTTATTATCATCTTTTACTTGCCATAGTTTCCTAATGGACTAGAGGGATGTGGACTAAAGTGGAGTGTACATAATTGTAAGGTTTCTCATAGATGTATATAAGCGCATTTATGTAACCGTGTGCATTTTGTAACTGTGACTAATACGTTTTGGAATGCAATGTCTCAATTTACGTGAAGCCCTGAGGCAAAGAGAAATTATGGGAAATGGGAATAGGAAAAGGAGGGACGTTTTATGGGAGAAGATGTGCAATCAAAATAGAATTTTTATTTCTTATATTTGCTGAAAACTTTGAAAGAAATGAACGTGGATTTCAATTTTACTCATTATTCCACAGATTATGTGTATGTTCCAAAATATGAAATGAGGACAAAGCGTACCGATGGAGATTCAATATACTCAAAAGAATATTCACTGATTCAAAGATTATCATATTTATTTCCAGGACATGAGAACAATCTTAAAATTTCAACGCTAAATGTATTGTTGCCAGTTCTTTTCTTAAGGAGCCATGCGAGTTGAAATAATTTCAGTCGAGGTCAATTCTGAAAGGGATTACATAGAATTGCATATTATTATGTATGTTAAGGCTGTGAATACGATTACGGAATTCAAAACAGTCACGAGCGAAGAATATGGGAGAAACTTGTGCTACCCAATATGGCATTATAAAGTCATGTCAACACCTTTATTCGTTGAATAGAAAGCGTATATATATTTCTTTAGGGTTTGAATTACATTTCACATAAACCTTTTTCATTGCCATGTCAAATGCCAGGTGTGTAACAATTTCAGAGCATTTCCATTCAAAGCTGAAAAGCATATCGAGTAAATTCGCAAAGTAGAATTAGTACTGCCTGGAGTGAAGCTTAATAAAAGAAGAGCAGTAGGATTTCTTCCAGCGTATTAGCGGATGGTGCTCACTCTCGCAATTATATTACTATCAGACATGGTCACATGGCGCTCCGAGCCAGCCGTTGCAGTGAAAAGTGTGCTGAGTGCTTTCTGCAAACGCCTAAAAACTTAAACCTGTTGGTACACTCTCATACTACCATGTAATGATCTCCATATTGCAAAAAAAATCGTATCTGCCGAGGAAGGTTGAACGTATTTTCTGGTTCATTACTACGAACCTTTACATATAAATAATATGTACATTTTATTCCACCTTGGGCCACACCAACTCACTCTCTCGAATCGAATATTTAAATTTGAGAACGCAATCATGCTCAGAAATTCAACACACACAGAGACTCACTATTCGATTCACAAGTTGCAAGTAAGGCAAGAAGAGAGAAAAAATGTGTGACCAAGAGTGAGTCGATTCGGTAAACTGTTCTGCAAATTCAGATTACTTTTTTGCAAATGCATAAACAGGCTTCCAGAAGCTTATATTTGTGAAACAAAATAATAATCTTTATCGTATTGCGAAATCTCATTCTGTGTACCCACGCTTCGTCAACTGAAATGTGTTAAGTAATTCAAATTTCTCTTTCGTATCTCGCCACGATCGCAACATCTCTCTCTTAAATGCTACACCCATTTACAATCTCCTTCATTGCATCAGCATTCAGAATCTCGGAAATCTCTTATTTGTCGAAGCAAGCAAGCACGTTGAAGTAATTGTGTACGAACTCCTTCTGAATATAGAAATTTGTCTATTCATGGAATTATATATGTATTGGTCGACGATACATATAAGATTGGAGTCAGATAACCTTAATGATTCCGGGACAACATACGTTTAATGCGTAAAATTACACCTGCGCGAATAATTCACGATTTTCTTGTTAAATTATTCTAAAAGTGTGTATAATAATGCTTGGAAAATTTAAATCATCTAGAGGAATCATAGTGGCGTGGTGACTGGTGATTTTTGGTCTCACTTACCGATCATTAGATAAATCGAATTTTGCTTCTTATTCCTCACCTCAATTACTTATTTGTTACTTGAGAGAGCTTATCTCTCCATTGGGATGTTGAGTTTTACGATGTATTATTTCGCAACACATTTTGTAATGGGTACTATTCAGCAGGTGAGCATGAAAGAGTTCAATCTTTCGCAAATGCTACGAGTCTCACAATCTGGTTCGAAATGTCAAACATTTGATCTTTTGCACTTTTAGGTTGCCATTTTCCAAACAATTCCTTTATCTTCGACTTGTTTGTTCTTAAAGTGGGATAATGCATTTATAAATAATCCGCGGCGAGGCGACGCATTGTACGTCCCATTACAATACCAAAAATTCGCAGTTGAAAATACTACAAAAGCAATTACTTTATTCCTTTGGTGAATGAAGCAAGAAGGGGAAGAAAAGGTGGATGACAATATGAAAGGAGCACGAAAACCAGAGATAACAAACGAACTAGGCGTGTGTACAGCGAAGGAATAAAAAACAATATATGCTAATGCAATGCTCTTTCTTGCTTGCACCGCCAGTCCCAGTAACAGATGGATTATTGCGATGATATAAAAAGGTTATCTGGCAAGGATCATAAAGAAGCAAATGGATGATTTCCTTTTAATATATGCATGAAATAAAAATGGAGAAGGGAAAATGTTAAAAATCAATTAATTCCTTCACAATCACAAGCTTTGTACAAAGCAAAAATTTATGCTTTAAGAGTAATGTATGTACCTACGTACGTTTAGTACATTTTTTGCAATTATACGCGCATGACAATGTATGAATGGGAAATTTTTAACGATGGAGACCACTATTACAGTGGCGGATAGAATAACAAGAACACACATTGTTCAGGAGCAATCCCAATGATAAAACAAAATAAAGCAATCAACGAAAGGACCTTTGCTGAAAAGTACGTTTTATTGATATTAAAACCAGCACATATAGCATTTTATATAATATGCCTACACACATCATGTGAGATTCTAGAGGACAAAAAGAGAAGCGGATTCCAAGTGATAGCCCCAAATCTACATTATCAATTCTGATCTCTCGTCGTCGTCGTCGGTTGCGTAACACTCATGCTTAATAATAAGGAGGTGTGAGTGGACACAAGACTAATATATTTTTTATCAGTGAAGAAAAAGGAAAGAGATCGTGTATTAGGCAGGAACGCAGTATGTAAATGTGAAATGGCAAAATGGTCATTCTTCCAACAGTTCACTCGTTCACTGTGCATACTCACCAACTCATTTATTCCGTCAGTCAGCCAGTCAATCAGTTTTAATAGGCACACAACACGCTAGCTGCATTTTTAGCTAGGGCCTTGTGTGCAAAAAAAAATTCTACGACAGATATAAACGACGACCTCTTCTGATGCGAAAGTCATATACGGCCAAACGACATATCTCATTCCTCCCCTCAGCTTGAATTAGGAATGGGGATACCGGCTACCAATTCATCTCGGTGAAGCTAACTCACGAGAGAACTGACTACTTACTACGCCTTTTCCTTACAGAATGAAAAGGTGGTTGGTTGGTGGTGGTGGTGGCTACCTGCTCTGCTTCTTAAAACTGCTTTAACGATTTGTCCTCAATTCTCCACTTATGTCATTACTATGCCATTATGATTAAACATTATTTTATTATCATGATTGCATTGTTTCCTTTTACGATCCCTGCATCATGATCTCAACTCGCCAAGAGTATCTGCTTTGATTGAAGCTGAAGACCTTGCTGTCTTTCCCTTATTCAGATATTCAAATTAGATAATTATTTACTCAGAATTATGGATTTTAAAAATAGACACTCCTCATGTTTTATTCCCAATCCCATTACGTCTCCCTGTCCCCGTCAATGTTCACGAAAAATGAGCATATTAGCATCTTTTTTTGAGCTTTGCACATTTACAACCACTTTCATCTTCGTTCTTTGTTGTTGGCGGCTCCGATGCTGAAAGAGGAAGGTGGAATGATGTGAGACATCTTGAATAAAATGTGTAAAGAGCTCAATCGGATGCTATCTCTGTTTTCAGCACAAGTTTACAGTGGATAATTACACAATCCTGAACAGCATTTCATTTTGGAGAGATAAGGTTTGTCAGTTGGCTTGGCGATTCGTCCCTGTTATGGAATAAATCGCCGACTGAATGCGAAACCGAGGTTACCCCCTGACTTTGAATGGAAGTTGAAGTAAATTTATAAGGGAGAGAGAGAGAGTGTAACACACTTGGCATATGTGCACATTCAGTGAGTAATTTTGTTAGGTTGTATGCGTTCCTCGATCGACGTGATGTGGGGTCGACACAACGGTCATGCAGCTCAGGAAAAAAGAACTCATCGTCAGTCACAAAAACCCCTCAAGTTACGTAAGTCAAAACTTAAACACCACCAATATATATTCGACTGGCTTTAATCCACGCTGTGGGCAAGGGACTCTGTATGGCAATATGGCAAATGGGATGTTGTTGTACATTTTCACAAGGGAATATTGAATTGACGGTAGAATAATAAAAGCAGTAACAATAATAGCCCTTTGCATTATGTATAGAAT
>JAQFZW010002842.1:0-15226 GCA_034687055.1 Heteromurus nitidus
CGTGTGCTCTTCCGATATTCACATTTTTACAGATTTCAATATTTCCACTGTCCGCAAACCGAACTATTTTATCCATTCTTCACCGTGTCACAAGAAGCTTTAGAATTTCTGGAGAATATAAAACACTTAAGCTCAACAATAGAACATAGTCTCATGATTTGCGGAGTAACCGGTATTTCACCGATTGTCTAATATTTGATATTGTCCATTGCAAGTATAGCTGTACCTGGTCCGATTATATGACACTTTATCCGAGAAAAACTATAAAGAATTTGCCCATGCATCATCATCGCTACTTTCTGCCAACGAAAAGAGTGAGAAACAAAAGAAATGCGTAGAGAGCAGCAGCAGCAGAAAATGGTAAACTACAAAAGAAAAGGAAAGGTAAATCTAGTTCAGTTCTAGACAATGACTCAACTCGAGGGAGCACCTGGGTTCCCACACTTTTATTTTCATCCATTGTCCCATGCACACCGAGGATGTTGCTCTCCCCAATCAGGCGAGATTTTATAGATATGAAGCTCGGATGTATGATCAATTGTTCATCGCCATTGTAGAATTTCGTCTTCTTGAGAATCATCCTTAATCCATCTAATAAATATATAAAAACCAGTTTCCAATGCTGACAAAAAAGTTACCATGCTACACATATGGCCCATCACTTCAGCTCCGAAATGAAAAATGAGGAAACAAGGAGTGTACGTGAACAATCAAATCATGTTTAAAATGTAATAAATTCAGTGGTGAAAAGAAAGAACGCCGTCAATTTGGTGAACCCTCTCTTGTTCCGCTGCTCTCTTCCTCTGCTTGTCTGTCTCCACTTGCCAAAATGACAGATGACTTTGGTTTTACTCGGAGAGAGAGAGAGACAGAGGGGCAACAAGTCCACAAACACATTGCCTTTCTTCCACACAACTCCCATAAATGCTCCACAATGTGTGTATTCTTTGGAGTAAAGTTCATAACAACACGTATAAAGCAATCACTCAACTGGGTTCCTCCGTGGAGCATGTGAAACACTCTGCTGCTGCTGAAGACAACAGACTTTGCTCACTTCATTTCATTATTTTCTCCCTTGCACACGAAAACTCGTCAGCTTCGAATGGGGAGAACAAGAGGAAATCGAAGTTGAGCATGCGGAACATTCCTGGCATTTCTCTGGAAACGGGATAACTAGTAGGCATTTATGTAAACCGTAGGAATTCACATTGCTCATTTGAAGGCATGTCTGGAATGGATTTCTCTCTCTCTCTCTCTCAAAATGTCGCGACATTTCACTGAACCATTACATTCCGTCGTCCTACTCATTTAAATCGAGTGGGACCTGAGAGAATTTTTGAATCAGCGAGGACATTTCGCAGTTAAATTCAGATGTGAAATTATTTTAAAACGTCAATTGCGATTATTTTTTAAAGATTGCATAAAATTTCAGTTATATATTTTCAGACAAATTGTTAGCAAAGAGCAAAAATAATATTAAAGATATACACTGTCAATGGATCATGCATGAGCAAGAATAAATAATGTGAAATTACACCAAAAGGAGGTAACAAGGGGAAGAGAGAAAAACCAGGGAAAGGAAAGACACACGTACATTTGTCAATGCATAGATGCCCAAATTCTATCCAAACTGTAACTCTCCAAGAAGATGGAACCGTGTAAAAAAGATTCATCCGAATTTCTTCTTTTCTATTTTAAAAAATAGAGAAGACAAACAGAAAAAATTAGTACGAATGCTCATACATAGAATATTATCTACACGGTTCGTCTTCCCATTCTATCCCTTTCTATGAATCTAATAAATGATGGTTGTGAGGGATATATGTAGTGCTTATACACGGAGATATGTGTGGACTAATATAGTTTACTTGACATAATGCACCAAATGTGATATATAAGGGACGAGCGTTGTTTTCAAAGGGAACGACATAACGGATAACGGGAGAGAGAGAGAAACGATACATTTATGATCGTCTTGTGTAGGATCACATTTCCAGAACAAGACGAGAAACGAGGAGACGGAGAATGAGAAGGGTAAAGTATAAAAAAGTGCATCTTGGAACTTGGAAGCACACGCAAGCAATTGTGAATGTGTTCACTGTGTGTCTTCCTACTTTTTTGTTTTATTAACATACGTTCATATGTAGCATATCATCGTGTAACCAAAAAAAATTGGTATATATTATGAATGGTGGAGTAGGAGTAGTTGTGCAAGACGGAACTGAAAAGAAGAGAGAGAGAGAGAGAAAAGAGAAACTTCTTCTTCTTCTTCACAAGTTTTCAGCTGCACTCTCAATCATATTTACCAAGAAATATCTACCATCACATTAGTATATACTCCCTCCACACATCTCAAAATCTCAATACCATCAACTCAACCAATTTCCATGCATTGATATAAATAATAAGTTTTTTTGTCATGTAATATGCACGGAAATGGGATGAGTCTTTTCCAGTAAAGGAATTCCCTTCTATTTTTCTCAGTCCGAGAACCGTCCTCTTGTCATTCTTTTTATTTTCCTTTGGTTCATGTTTACTTTTATCCAGAGAGAGAGAGAGAGAGGCTTTTATATGATGAAAATGGATGCTCATGCAATATATCAGAACATGAAAACGTTGTTGGCAAAAAGTGATACAAAGATAGTGGAAAAGACTTAAAAAGCTCTTGCTGAATTATTTAATCCATATAATATTGAGGTGGATGGGGAGCTTATAAAAATCGTAATATACACAACGGCAGAAGAAAAGATGTAAAAAAAGCATTCACTCTCGCCGCATGCTGGAACATTACCAGAAAAAAAACTTCATACAAGAGGAAAGTTTTATTGGGAGTGCACTGAAAAACAGAAAGTGGACACTAGATAAAAATAGGGAAAATATGAACCCTTTTCCTTATAAAAGCCAACTTTGACATGTGTGAGCATGGCAAATGGAACGTGGATGTTAACTCAATAAATGCATTTGGATGTCGTTAATGCCACACTTTTGTCCTTTATATCATTATTATCGGAATCGTTTGTGTACTTTCTAACCCTTTTTTGTATTGGATCATTATTGGAAGGGTTTTATTGTGTTCAAAGGGCAAAACGTGGTTTCCAAATCCATTTTTGTGGAATTCTTATGAAAACAGATTAGAGGCAGGAGAAAGGGGTTAGTGATATAAAAAAAGTGCTCCCACTTACCCGCATTCCCACGAAGTCAACCCCTGTTGCTGTTGATAGATAACAAAGGCTGGCAAGAACAGCTTTTGTAGAAGTGCTCTAGCCATCTTTATCAACGGCGAAAGAATCCATTGAAACTGAAACCAATTGTCACTATTTATATGCTACGTATGCTACAAGTAATTTTTTATGAAGTCTGCAAACAACTTTTTTTAAACTTGATTCTTCTGTTTCCAGAATGGAAGGATTTATGTAAGACTTACGACTTCAGAAATGCAAAATGACACTTGTGCTCACCACGACCAATAATAATCTTGTAAATGACCAAAAATCATCATGAATTTAAGTATTGCACGCAGTTGCCCTTCTCAGAGGACCAGAGACCATAACGTCTCCAAAATCCATGCAAATGTAATACTCCAATATAACATTACAAGTGAAATAAAAAGTAATTTTAACGTTGTATTATTATATTCCATGTTTCCTCATGTTTTGTGAACCTAACCAAGAGCTCATCAAAGCACGATGATCTCCAAACGCATATAATACTAATATACCGCGTATAGTATAGTGCCGTAAAGTTATATATATTTCACACAATTCGAAGTACAAACAAAACAGAATCTGCTCGAGTTGTAATAACAATAAAACCAAGCACATATGAGTGCAGGTCTTCTCGAGTCCAATTCAAGGAACACTAATTGCATCATATTGTAGTTGAGAAATTGACAACGAGTACAATGAGATCATTTTCTCTCCGTTTTTGTCAGCATCCATGACAAAAGAAATCCTCATCGTATGTATTGTATGCTGTGCTCGGCGACAATAAATGACTATTTATGTCATAATTCCCCTTCTTGGAGAAATGTCTCAGCAAAGTGATCTCTATGCGCTATGCAAGGTAGTTGTGTTGTTATTTAAAGCTTGGAGTTATTGCAGACCAGTGATGATGTATGTATGCATGTAGATAATGTGTACAACAGTTCGAGACTTTGCCATTGCAACTCTGTTTCATGTCCACTGGACAACAAATGGCCGCATATATGATATACACGAGATGATGTCATTCTTCTTCCTCACTCACATATTAACTTTTATCGCTCACTTTATTTTCTAAAATTGTAGACACATTGTAAGCAACATGAATAAACCTTTTTTTAACTTGTTCAACAATTATACCTTGAGCTCTCCCTTCGTGGGCTCAATTAAACTTTACTCACTCATTAACAACTATCTGCATTCGTACCATTTACAAAATAATATAAGTCACACTGGTTATAGTCTTGTCGGGAAACGGGTTTCATTTAAAGGTAGTTTATAGAAAGGGATACAAATTCAGTCATATATATTATTTCGTTATTGAGAGAACAGGGGAGGAAGCATTCGTGAATTAGAAGAAAGCTATATAGGAGACGCCGAAACTCAAAGAAAACACGAAAGTACATGAACTACCATCTATACCCTATTGAACATACTCGTTGCTGACGCTCGCAGATCCAGTTGCATCATATCTTGTCATGGAAAACTGACGCGCCGTACAGTTTCTAATACATCTATGAAATATTTTTTCATAACATTCTTTGAGGAATTCTATTATTTAAATTTTTATTGAAAGTACATAAATGTTGTAGTTTCCTTAAAATGGCATGCTTCACGCAAGTGATCAATGTGTGACTTTACATTAGGTGTGTCACCATACGTCTTACTTCTGATGGAAGACTGTTCTCATTTTGATTCTGCTTACCACCACCTACGACCGTAACCTCTTCGGAAGGCTTCGTTTCCAAGGGGTCCCCGGCTTCATCTTCTGAATCCATATCGTAAGAGCGCCACACCTTCTCCATATGCAACTTCCAAGCCTCCTCATCCGAAGGGTTAGGGCCTACGTCCATCAGTGGTTCTGGCTCCTGGAGCTCCCCTTGTTCCTCATATAGGTCCGGATAGAACCAATCCATTGATGGAGTGATGGCGTTTGGAATTTGCATTGAATGTTCATGCTGGAAACCGGAATATAACTGATAACCTACAGACAATAAAAGTTATGTTAAAAGTAATATAAAGGAACGTTACAAAATGTACAAATCATTTTACACTGCCTAAAATATGGAATGTGGAATAAAATGAGCTGTAAGCAGTGAGACTGATCGTTTTAATCGTTACCTGGCGTCATCGTAGGAAGAGGAATGGTTTGTAGCCACTCCACTATACCAGTATCGAGTGTTCCATCCTCGTTGACTTTATATTGAATCTTGGACTCTTCCTCTATCAACAAGTCTGAGATGTTATAGCCAGACGTTATCGGAGTGTGCCACCCATTGCCACTGAGTTCCGGATGGAGACTTCGGGCAAGGTCCTGGTTTATATATGTCGGGTAAGTATTCGGAATATGATACATTTTTAGTTGTTTCTTGAGACACGAGCATAAGTCTCTCTAATGAGAGCTGAAGTTCTTGGCGATAGTTGATAAATGAGCAATTTTCGGAGGCAGGCGACGACAAGTGTCCGTGTAAATTTAAGGGTTATCTAGGAGATCGTTTTCCGTCATCCAAAATGTATAAATTGTTCACAAGACGGGTGTGCAGTGAGCTCACTGCTACTGTTCCAATTCCACTGATGATAACTCAAGTAATATCTGGTATCTCGTCCAATTCCTTCATAAAAATGAGAAGCCTTCACATATTTTGAGACGGCAACTCCGCTTAGAGCAATGTAAATTAGCGAAAATGCATGGGCACATTCGTATATCCTTTCGGTGAATGCATGCATGCATTCATTTAAATCTAGGTTCAGATTCACAATTCACAAACAACAACGTGTCACATATATGAAGTATATCAAACGTGTCGAGTTCTGTTATGAAAAATCAATGTTTGGTTTTATTTCCCAGTTCCAAGTAAAGGCCGGAGTCGGGTCGGGGACTACAGTGAATGTCGTCGTGTATATCAACCAATAAATGAGACAGGAACTAGGAACATGCATGAGATTTAGGTTCTTAATTGTGAAATATTGCAATACAGGCATAAGCTACCATTTCGAAGAACTTTGGATTTTATCATAAAAGTTTATCTCGAGAAAACTTCAATATCTGCATTCTGCATACTTTTACATTTGCATGACAATTCTGGGCGACTTACATAGATTAAAACGTGTTCATCCCCGGTCAAAATGTGAGTGACTTTGGAATTGCTATGTAAATGGACGAAAGTATTTATGCATACACAACATTCACAATGTCAGTAGAAGACGGTTTGTAATAATATATTTTTAGTTATATGTATATCTAAAGATGAATTTTGTTTATACATGTATAATACTTCCAACGGTTTTCAAATAAAAATGTTAAGAATTAGTGATAAAGTTGATGAGAAACCCTTGGAGGATTGTATGTAGTATTTAGATTTGAACAAATGACTCGATTCCGCAAGATTGCAACCCATCAACGAACATAAGATGATGCTTATGGTTATTGCAAGCATTCACATTTCCATCTCGGAGAATGCAACAAGAAGCTAATGCTCACATTTCATGTCTTCATTTCGTGACCTTTTTTGAAATTATGTGACCATATAATATTCTCCTTTTCGTGATTCCAACTGTACAACATGGTTGTCTTGTTGGAGTCGAGTAAACGACGAAAATGACAGGATGATGTGTTTATTGGCATCGGTTAAAATGCTTTAAGGACAATCATTTCTTTATGCTCAGACAAAAAGTCTACATTTTCTATGTACATTTGTGTATGCGATGAAATAAAAGTTTCACACTTGCGCAATTCTCAAAAGGACAGTTTTTCAATTTGATAAGGGATAATGGGACATTGTATCATATTAGAATGTAATTAAATTTTACGACAATGCTTAGAAATAAAATGCTCTGGATGAATGTACCTGAAGCAGCTAGCTCCTCATTTACACTTTCAGTTCGAAGTGCAAGCCTTTTTAACGTAACAATATACTGGATTTTTGCTAATGCTAATGCAGCATGTACTTGTTAAAACACAAGTCAATTTTTTTGGGGGGTGAGCACTATTTTCTTCACGTACATGCATTCATATTCAATTATCTATGTAGTATTGAGTAATACGGAGACATATTCCACATTTAATTCTTGTCACACCATCATCCTCATGTCCTGGAAATACTTTTTGTCTCACACTCCGCATGTTACATGTCGACTAAAGTATAAGAGGGCAAATATCGTACGGAAAAGTGCATGCATAATATCCATATTCCCGGCTTTCAGTTGTTGCTTCTGCAAATTGTGAAGTAGCAAAGTAAAGTATTCTTTCCAAAGCTCAAAACCGAAGACTTTATAATTGGATTAAATTTTTAATTTTCATTCGTTTTCATTCGTTCCTTGCAATTAGAAAGCTTTTTAAAAAGTTAAAACTAGAACGAACAGAGAAGTTAGCGAATTTCCTGAAGATTGGAAAACTTGATTCGACATGACATCAGCCGAAATTAGCGTTGTAAGGATTTATTTATATTTTACGCGATTGCTTACAATTAGTTTGGTTGTTGAAAGATTTTTTGTGAAGTATTTATACAGAAATGTCGGTTAGATTAATGAAAAAGGGGGGTTTAAAGAAAACCTAATTACTATTTTTCTATTCACTTTTCTTAGATTGCTCGCCGAGATCAGTGTTACTACTTGGGTGTGAAAGAGATTCCACAGCAATTACTTCGCAGTCAAGAAGAACAGCATTTTGAGCT
Source organism: Heteromurus nitidus (assembly GCA_034687055.1). Taxonomy (NCBI): domain Eukaryota; kingdom Metazoa; phylum Arthropoda; class Collembola; order Entomobryomorpha; family Entomobryidae; genus Heteromurus; species Heteromurus nitidus. The sequence continues at coordinate 7,874 of JAQFZW010002842.1, forward strand.
TGGGGTGAAGCTAGCATGCGTGGAGTTTGGAGTGAGCCATATCCCGACAAATTGGAAGCTCTGTCTGAAGTGGGACAAGAGTGACAGCAGCGTCGGACTTGTGATTCAGTTACTTTCTCTTCCATTCTCTGCCGACATCAAGAATTTCATGTGTTCCATCAATTCATCTGTGTTGCGACGAAGGGGCGAACCCTGGCGCCACTGTTGTAAGTCTTATTCTAAAGATCAAAGGGTTTAAATACGCTTTAATTCGATCATGCCAGACCTTCCACATCTGACGCTTGAATTGTCCGAGGCTCGTTAAACCAAATTGCAGATTTTAACGTTGCATTTTTGTTGCATTTTGTTTTTCATGTCCAGTTGACTTTGAAAGTCGTCAACTCGACATGTTTGTAACTCCAAAGACGATATGGAAATGGACCATCGACGTGCCAACTCTAAACCTTACTGACGGCGGTAGAAAACTTGGCAATTTACTCCGAATTTTGGATAAAGACGAAATCAAAGTTCGGTTGGAGTTTATTATTCGCGAGTTGATCCCCATCACCCGCCTCGACCCGAAGATGTACGAAAATTTTAAGAAACAAAAGGAGCAAGTGAGGAAGGTTCGGGCTAGCCAATCTCTTGAGATGATTGAAGCGGCGTCGAACAGGTATTTTGAGGGTTTACGAGCTTCGACTTCCAATGGATCTGCTAATGGTGAAAGTAACGCCCTCGTGCCAGCACCAAAGTATGACTCCAAAGAGGACGACAGTGATTAAATTGTGTTACTAAATTGGGCAAGTGTGATAATGAACTTACATTGACATATTTAAAAATATTTAAATAAAAATCATTATTACATTGCAGAGAAAACAATAGCTTCTGATTTTATAATTTAGGAGGTTTACTAAATCCACAATATAATTTATATATTCGCCTAACCATCGTGCCTACACAACACATTATGTAAAAAAATATAAACTGTCAGTAATGCAGTGACTTTTGAAAAAGCAACGAAGGGGTAATAATGTCAACAGAATATATAATAATAATAACGCTCGTGCATATCTCTTGTGCTGAGGATGTTAATTCATTCATTCATCTAATCCTCTATATTCCTCATAATACCTAATGTTGTTTTCTTCTCATGTGATCTCGGTTATGAAAAACCTTCATGCTGACTTTTGTCTATTATCCCTTCGATTAATTGTATGAGAAAAATATGAGTAGTTAAATAAGCAACTCGGATTTCAACATCATATTGGCAGCATCAGTTGAAATTGGATATAAAATTTTCTTCTACCTTTCTGTTTACGCCATTTCATTTATCATGGTGACTACGAAGTAGGGCTATTGGACGTGCAACTTGCATTTCATTAATTAATTGTAATTTCAAAAATTGCGTACACAACTATCTACATCCTTTAGTGTAAATACAATTAGGGAACTACATTGCAAATAAACATAAATAAATCTAAGGTCAGAATAAAAGTGACAGCACAGAGCTTATGGCGTTAGATACAAATCCATTCATGAGTCCACGTCATACAGTGTCTGGGATATGAGGAAACTCCATGAGTTATACAAGGACTTGGAAGAATTTGTTTGATGTAACAAAATACATATAATATTTATATATTTATATTCATACTGCAAGCATATATTGTAAGACGAGAAGACCACACCGATAACTGTAACATGGTTAGTGTCGAAATAAAGTACACTTATTTCCAGCGCAAAATGAAAACTTGGTGGCTTGGCTTGTATGGATATGGATGGACGAAGTGGATTGATGTGTACAATGTTCGAGATACGAGCTTTCCGGAACGTGGTTAACTAGTTCGGCGACTGTGTGGATTGTGCAGACGCCCAAAGTGTTTTGTCAGACAGTGAATAAGGTAACGAAGATATGTACACCGGACGGGTGTGTAAAACCTGTATAAATGCAATTTCATTCATTCAGAGTAGGTGATCTGTTGTCTTTGTTGATATATATCCTTTTTATTGCCATTAAACGCAAACAAGACAAATAAGCAATTCCTAAATACGACAAATTCACCATCCCTTCTTCATGTGTGCAAAATACCGGAAACCCGAAACTTTAACGAGAAAAGTGCAAACACTGAATTTCTTTGAGTATTTCAATGTCAGTAAGAAAACACATGCTAGTGATTTCATAACTTAAATATATAATGAGATTCATGCATACATACGCCATAATAAAACCAAAGTTAGTTTATCATTCGAAACATATAAGTATAGCCAACCGTTACGAGGAACTTTTGTTAATAACCGTTTGCTTCTGTTGCAAAACTGTTTTAGTAACAAATATTAATGATTAGAAGCATTATGAAAAGTTGCTTGCAGTGTGCAGGCTCTCCTTTTCTTTAAACAGTGATTTGTGTAGGACAATATGTTAAGCCTGCAGGTCCACATCGGAGCTCTGTGAGGTAGGCGTAGACCACCCAGATTTGGTAGAAGAATATCAAAAATCCGAGTATAGAGGAGCCTGTTCTCGCCCCGAACGAATGATGACTCCAAATGTTGAAGATTTGGAATACCACAGCAATGATCACGTACACAACCCAAAGAATTAGCCAAAGACGAATCTTCTCCGCTGAATTCTGTAACATAATCAATAGACACGACCCTTGTAATTAGAATTTTATTCGTCTTCCACTGCAAATGTATCGGTATCGACGGTAGCACTAACCCTATATGCACCCAGCAACAGAAGTAATGCCATTGTAAGGAGCAAAATGCACATGACAATTTCTCCGCACATCTCTAAAACACAGAAAGAAATGTAAATGTTTAACTCCAAATATGTATGTTGCAAATACTTATTGTAGTGTACTGTTACCAAAAGTTAATTAATGTACCTGCACTGAGCCCCGCATTGAAAATGTTGGTGATGACAGCCCATGTGTAGGTCACTGCAAGCAACTGTAATGCCACACACTTTCATCAAGATGTGGAATGCCATCATATCAAAGTTACATTATTAACGCTGTTTGTAAATAAATTAAGGACTATTCAAAAAAAGAAGTCATTCCAAAGGTTAGGCTGAAAAAAAATGTGATTTATAGAGGAGTCTTATTTCCTCGTTACATGTATAAATATTGCTGCAGGTTGAAAATGCATGCAATTAGTTGCTGCAGGAAAGTGGTCTGGGATCTTCATGAATTTCATAGTTATCAAAGCTCAAATATAATTTAGATAAGAAGTTGAGACATAGAAAATCATAGGAATTTATATTTTATCTATAGTTTGCATCCACAAGTGAAATAGTATATATTTGTCAAATAATTTTGCAAGATAATGCTTCGAAACTCATACCAAGTCGATGATGGCGAAAACAAACGCCCCAATTCGGGGACTTAGACAGCAGCACGGGTTCAACATGTTTTCCCCTTTTCAAGTTGCGGCGTCTCCTACAAAAATTTCGTGAATTTTTGTTTGACTCGGAGAAGAGATCGGATCGGAAAGTTTTGGGTGTGGCACGGTCGCTCCACAGCTTTTTCTTTCCCCTTTTCTGCCAACACAAAATACGGAAATGACACAAGTCAGAAATCTAAAACTCTGCAACCAATTCTTTAAAATGTTCTTTAAAATCAGGAATAATTTCACAACAATTGTAAATACCTAAAAGTTAACTGCACTCTTAACTGAGCTTTAATGTGTCACAAACAAGTGTTTCCAGTTAGAGGAGGCATCAACAGCACAAGTCACTAGCTTGTTCGAGAGCTATTCCGCTGGGCTACCAATCAACTCTGAAACTGAAACACGAACACATGAAAATGTTCCGAACATGAAAGCGTCTGTGAGAAACCATAAGCGAGGAACATGACCGTACAGAATGGAGTGATAGCAATCGTATGTATGCAAAGAAAAAAGTGCATGCATGAGATCTAATACTTCACGAAGTTCATCTTCCGTTCATGTCCCTCTCTCATTTGTTTGTACTAAAACGAAAAAACGGTAAGATGAGGGAGGATTATCCATTTTACGACTTCGCTCAAGTCAACATCTGTCACCGAAAGAGGAAAGTCAAGCATTCATGCTGTTACAATGGGTATAAAAAACTAAAAATAGTTTCCACAACTTCCTAATTCTCATCCTACACATTTGATCCCCAAATACTTACCAACGGAACTATTCTTGCACCCTCTCTCCTAGCGATTATTGCCTCAAAATCACACTGGATTGAGCAGTCTCGAAGAAGGGAAAAATGCTCGAGTGCATGGCACAACTGACTGAGGCGAAACCAGAGAGATAGCGTTGTGTATGGTTAGATACGCATCGACGTCTTATGAAAGTTTTCTTATGTATATTCCAAATTCCAAAACATATATATTTTTTCCATCAAGAATATCCATAGTGTAAAATCGGCAAGATAATGTCTGGTCGTTGTGGCTTAACGGCCCACATCATATCCGTATGATAGGTATAACGCTGCATACGATATTATACATGAAGATTTTTCCACCACATGTGCACCCATTCCATTTCAATCCAAAACCAGATTTTCATATTGAAATGAAGCAGGCTTGTAATTTGTAAGAAGTGTTCTATACTCCATGTACTTAGTTATACCTATGTTTGGAAGATTTGATGATGATATGTACCAAGTAACTTGAAAAGTGGGTGATGGTGGAAATGTGGAGAATATAAAGTTTCTCAACTCAGATACTTGAAATCAGGTAAGATATATATTATCTTGAGGATAGGACAAAATGTGAAAAGCAAAATGCTTGAGGAATCCTCGCCACAACACAACTGCACAAACAATTGACTACATAATTGCCACTGCATATTATGAGAATAAATATAGGAATGAATCATCCTTATATGCACATGCTTATAGTAGAAACGCTGAGCGTGTTGACTTCCATGACCATATTTTCGCTCGATGATGCTCAAAAGTTTAGTAGACCAGTGATAAAAATGTCCAAAAACTTGAATAATAAGAGTACAGAACACATTGAAAAAAACATTCGTGGGAGAGTACTATATGCGATAAACGTGCATCTTCGTGTTGTTTCTGTATGCAAATGTTGTGATGAGCTTGTTGGAAGTAAAAAGCATGCATAAACAAAACAGCACACACCTTCTTGCAATTTAGCTGGTGTGACTGGCGTTGGCAGTTAGATCATGAATTCAGCCGAACGCAGGTACAACGTACAAATGTATGAATTATAAGTTCTTACGAACGATTTGGTAAAGTGCATGAGAATACGGAAATAAGGCGCGGAGAGTCGCGTTGCATCATCGTATCCAATCAATCATGCAATTACATAATCCTCTGACTTTTTTTATTTATGGAAGGCCTTGCAAATCTGAGAGAAACGTATGAACCCCGCAGGGTTAAGGCCAAGTTCACTCGTCTGTCCACTGGGTTAGCTCATGTCGGTAGACATGGCTGCAAGAATTGGGAATGAAAATGAAGGGAATAATTTGCGGCTGGGTAAACTATTTCTGATATATTTATTTGCCTTGTTTGATTACCGGAAGGTGTGTACGCGAATAATAACGTATAACGGACGCTGTAAGACTCCATCGTGAGTTATTTATTTATTTTACGAATTACTGATTACTTGATTAGGGGATGTTCATTTAGTAGCTAACGCCTTGAGGGTGAGGGAGGGGTGCGCAAGCTGCGTGACAATTTGTGACAGTGGGGGAAGATGGGTTCGGCCTTAATGCTACAACCTCGTTTCCATGCAATTTCTCAACTTTCAAGTAATCTATCTGTTATTTAAGATACTTACCAGACTCTGATTCCAATATGCCATGTATTATTCCAGTTACTTTAAATTATAAGCAATTATAGTTCATCTCTAACCTAATACACTAATCATCCGGGACCCAAATTTTGGTTACTTTAACAAGAAAGCACAGTGCAGTGCTATATGCTATTATAGTGCTGGTGAATTTTCATCGTACCGTAAGTTTAAGTGTTACTCTGTCACTCACAAATGGTTATATCCGTAAAAGTTGAAAGGACGCTCATGTAAAATCTCAATTACATATTATGACTTCGGTTGGGGTATATTGAAGTTATCGATGTTACTCCCTAAGATAATATTAAAACTTTTAAAAATAATTTTTTTTCAATTTTCCATGCTAATTATGTGTGACACGGGGAAAGCGGGTCTAAAATCCGGTTTTTGGCGTGAGCTAATAAATGAACAGCCCCTAACTAATGATGAGCTTATAATGGAACAGAAAGAAAATGGATCTTGAAGTCATTTCTTGTCACCCTATATAATGAAGGAATATATTGTTGTGCATATGATAGTATGTTATATAATATAGGCAGTCTGTAAACGTAGTAAAGCATCATGCACTTTTCTGTCCACGTCTCTATACTCAAATATGTACACATTTTCACGCTAAACTAAAGCCCCAGTATATGGTTATGTTCTGTTTTCTGATGAAATGAAACGACTGAAATTCATGGTTTCTATTGGCCCCCAAGTGCTCCAAGCCAGCCTAATTAAATGAACAATGAAAACCATTGCCTACACATCCAATGGCTTGTACTGGTTCCTAGTTTAATATTTAGGGAATATTTAGGATGCATATTAAACACATCAGTCAGTTGACAAATGAAGAGGTGGATTTTATTTCATCATAAATATGCACACCATGACATTGAATTCGAACTTACGTACACGTAGTGGAATACGTAGTTCTACAAGTCAATTGTAAATTGTGGTAACTTATACCTACCATTGCACACTTATCGTGTGAAGTGTGCAACACCAGGAGATACATATTTATGATATTTATTCTAGTCAATAAATGTTGATCTTGATACTTAATAGTTAAACAGTGTAATGTGTCGTATTTTTCTATTAAAATGGCAGGACTAGAACGGTTTGTATGGGATTGCATCTGGTTCATATTTCAAATTCGTACACTGTGCACTTAAACTTTCCAATGCATATTCTTAACGAGCTGCATGGTCATTTTTTAAAGACTAAAACCAAACACTTACTTACAATAAATACATTATTTTATACTCTATTTACTCGACGAAAGTCACCGCTTACATTATATTCCAGACTGTTGTGCGTAAAGTTGGATCACTACGAATCGCTTATCTAAAAATGTGCTCAATTCAGATCTTAAATAGTTTAGAAAATAGTTCACACTAATAATGGAAATACAATTACATAGACTTATACACAAATTCAGCATAAGAATGCAGAGCAAAATATTAAATTGAGTCATATTTGAATACGAATACTGATGAAAGCTACACGCTGTGAACACCGACGGCCAGTTGTGTTTTCATTGTATTCTACTAAAAATAAATTCAGAAAATAGAGAGAGAGCTTCAAATTCAGAAAGCTCATGGTGACC
>JAQFZW010002843.1:0-15224 GCA_034687055.1 Heteromurus nitidus
CTCCACTCCCACCTCCCCCTCCCCCTCCTCCTCCTTTGAAACTAGTGAGTAAGTTGTGATGCCTTTTATTGCTTTTTCTCCTCTTTCTCCTCGAGTCTTTCTGGAAGAGCACGTTATTGGGATCGTCTGCGAGTTGGGGGAACTTGTGGATGCTGAAGAGGTCGGAGGGGCGGTAGCCATGCACTTGGCCTTTGGAGAGGAGTTGGTCCTTCTCCTCTTCTGTCCACGCGCGCCTCCCATCCAGCCCCAAGGATATGTAGTGCTTCTCCTGCTCCCACGCCTTCTCGATTGCTCGGCGGTGAGCGTGCTTGAGCAGACGCTGCGTCTCCTCCTCCAAATCCGTGCCGTAGCGGACGGACACTGTCGTCTCACCGCTCCACAGACGCAGCTCCTGACCACGCAAAACAAAACGGAAAATACATTTAAGATTTTATTCACAATTTGAATTGGATTTGGGAACTATTTTCCGTCTCTCACCTTGATTCCGTTCTCTGCGTCGTGAACAGTGATATTGTAAAGGCCGCCGAGTCGCTTCAGCTCCTCCATGTCATCGCGGAGCTTGTGCGGGTTGTCCTTGACGAAGTAGAATGTGTTCTGGTGGCTCGAGTGGTAGTCGACAAACAAGCTCCCGTTGAGGACGGACGTGACCACTCCCTGCACCACAGAGTTGTCCACAGTGCTCACCAGCGTTCTCCCGGACTCTGTCCTCGACACCAGAAGACCAGGGCCGAACGCCGTTCTCCGATAAGCAATCTTCGTCATCAAGTCCAACTCTCTGTTGAAGATCCTCTCTGGATTCAGCTTCGATCTTCTGCTAAAGTCCAAACTTTTGAAGCCGGCCGTGATCGTGTTGGCCATGCAGTCGAGTCCTGACACCGCTCCAAACTCTGGCGCCAAATGGCCATTGAGGTCGATTGCAGGATTGACCACTTCCGGGCGGAGGTAAACTAGCCCAAAGATCTTGTCCAGGTTGAAGCCATACAAATTAAGCCACGAGCTGAGCTCCGTCATTCGGCTCTCGGCGAGCTTGTTCCTCGGCGTGATCGGGTCGTTGTGAGCGAATCTGTACGTGAAGATGTCAGTGGGCTTCTTGAAGCGAGAGGGAAGCTCCAGCCAGTTGGGCACCATCCACTGTCCAATTGTGGGGTCGTACGGGCGCCCATTGCTCATTATCACTATGCCCGTGTGCCTGTCCAGCACTCCGCCATGGAAGTCGATGGGGAAGTAGAAGTCGGCGCTCGTGTCCCGCACCACCCGTCCGAACGGAGTGCGGTGAATCTCCTTGACGACACTCCCGTGAACACTGAGCACCGCCACCGGAGAGCCATTCTGGTCGGAGCCGACGTAGTATCTCTGCGCGTCTGACGTGACCACGGCGACGACACTCGGAGCCACATTCGCACTCCCCTCGTCCCACAGAAGCAGCAGACTCTTGCTCGTGAGCGGGAAGTGGATGTGCGTGATTTGGAAGGGACTGTCGGGATTCGCGTAAATGAATTGCGTCACATTTCCTCGATCATCTTTCCAGCAACTCAGCCGGTCCATGTGATCGTAGAAGAGCCACACTTTGTACTTGTCCTTCTTGACGGCGTGGACGAGGAGCCCCTTGTCGTCATACTGGAACTTCTCGTTGCCTCGCTGCACAAGAAATCCCCTCGCGTCGTAAGTGTAGCGGAGCAGCTCTCCCACTTGGATTACCCTGTCGCCCGAGTCGTAGATGAGGCTCGACTTCTCCTTCTGCTCCATCACTTGAATCGCGTTCCCATTCTCGTCGTACACATATTTCCACTCGCCAGAGCCCATCACTTCCGACACTCTCCCGTCAGCGTCATACTTCACATTATCCGCGTACGCATTCTTGCCAATGTGGAGCGAGCGGTGCTTCACCTTCCCTTTCGCGTCGTACTGAATGTCCACCTTGAACACTTCGATCCCCTTCAGATTGACGAGGGCTCTGTGGAAGCGGCCAACGTGGTCACGCTCCGCCAAGCGGAGAAGGATCTTCCCAGGATCTTGAATCACTGTTCGGTTGAACACCTTCCCATTTTGGTGTTGGTAGAGGGAGAGGTCGCCCACGCCCTCGAGGATCCCCGAGTTTTGGTTCTTTTTCAGCGCCAAACTCTGCGCACTCTTCCCATTGATCTCCACGTCCACATTCGCAATCCGCCCATTCCCATCATACTGATATTTGAGGTGAACATTGTCCAGCCCTGTTTTCGAGCCGTACTTTTCTCGCTGCTCCTTCATCATGCCGCCGTGGTACTTGAACTCAATTTTCACTTCGAAGCTGAACTGCGACACTTCCGCCACTTTGAGAAGGGACGTGTTCTCCTGGTAGCTGAAGCGGGCGGACCGGAGTCCAGCCACGCTCGCTTCCAACCGCCCAATCTTGTTGTAAACATAATTCACTCTTCCAGAACGCTGGGGATACGCGATCGAGACAATTTGGCCGAGGTCGTTATATTGAATTTTGTAGACGTCACGGCTACTTGGAGCTTTGTACTGGTACTCGTAAACGCCGATTGACGTCGAAATTCCGAAGGTGTGGATGTGGCCGCGAGGAGTGGTCAGAGATTGGAACGCGCCTGCATTATCGTACTCCAAAAGATAATCGTATCCTCCCGCAGTCGTTATTTTCATTGGCTGGAGAAATAGTACAAAATTGGTTAGGAATAGAATAAAATTGCTTAGATCAAATCAAATTATTTTTCAAATGAAATAATTCTTACCAAAGTGACCATGGGATCCTTGTAGGTGTGGGTGAGTGCGGTTCCATCAGAGTACTGGATGGTGAGCAGTCTTCCCGAGCGATCATATTCATACTGTTCGGACAAGTCGGCCCACTTCCATCCCGTCAGTCTCCAGAATCGGTCATATTCGAGGACAACAGGTGCGAATCCATGCGCTGGCGACCACTTCAAGGGTCTCGCCGTCTTGTCGTCATAAGTCACATTCAAAATCAGATTTCTGTCGTCAATGAAAATCATTTCGGACTTTGTCTCCCGATCGTATTCCACCATCAAAATATTTTCTCCATTTATTCGCATCTTCTTGTCGACCTGGACGATTTGCTTGTTCTTTCCGCGCCCCTCCTTCCTCGCCACATAGCGCCACTCTGCTCGATTCACGAGATCCCCCCCAACTTCCATTTTCTGCTTCCCTGGAACGGGGAAGCTGTCCGAGAGAACAGGACTAATTTCCCCAAGAATGCTGTACGGCACTGCTTCCGTCGTGATAGTCTGGCCCCAGGGGAACAATCGAATCACATTTCCATCTGGATTGAGGGAAGTCACCTCCTCCGACTTGCCAATCCTCTTGTAAACCGTCGACCCCTTGATCAGCACCGTTTCTGGAGCGTTCTGGTCTCTCGTGATCTTCACACTGGCGCCCTTCTGACTCAAGTCGAAATTTAAAGTGACCACTTGTCCAGTAGGACTGACGGCCATCGTCAGTCTCCCGAACTCATCAAAAGAGTAGACAGAGGCTCGTCCAGAACTGTCCTTTCGCGACTTGACAAGGCCGGTGCTCGTGTGGTAGTCGAATGTAAAGTTGTATCCGGCTGGAGACGAAAACTCTTGCAGCATTTTCACTCGACTCATTCTCAAATTGAACTTTTGTCCTTGCGCATTCTCGATCGTTTTCACTTGGCTCGAGTAGTCCCTCAGAATCTGGATCTTGTTCCCTTGACTGTCCGTCACCGAGCTGAGCTTCCCATTCGACATGTTCACGTTGTAGAGGAAAGTGTAGATCGTTTCGCCCGTGACGATATTCTTGGTGGCGACATGCTGACCAAACCTGTTGAAGATGTAGATTTCCTGCGTTTCCGGCGAGTAGATCTCGTACTGACGCGACTCACTCATCGTCGACTGCGGAATGAGCGCCATCACCGAGCGAATTCGGTAGTTGCCTTGGTCGCTGATGTGGAGCACTCCATCCGGAGACATGGCGATCGCAGAGATCGTGTTAAACTTGGCAGTGGCAGCTAAATAGTGGTCCTCTTCGAAGCAGACGCATCCTCTGTCGAGGCAGTTGCACTTGGACTCGATCCCAGCAAAGTGAGACACTTTTCCATCAGTCGAGATCTTGCGAACGCGGTTCACCCTCTGCGAGTCCGACTCGGCAACGAACAGATCCCCGTTCGGACTGAATGCAATCGACTGCGGGCTGACGAGAGCTGTGTGCGTTGCCAAGTCGAGGTCATATCCTCCCGCAGGGATGGGGCAGTGGAAGGGTCTCCCAGCAATTATCCGGATTCGATTGTCTCCAGTCAACTTGAGAATCATGTGGTCGTCGATGATGTAGAGAGAGTTGTCCAGCGGATTCACTGCCAACTCCGTCGGCCATCGCAAGTGAACTTCCTCCACTTTGAGAGTGCCTTGGCAAGGGATCGGCTTCCAGTGCGATTTCTGCTGATGGTTCCCAATCACCGTCGTGATGATCCCGTCCCTGTCCACTTTCCGAATGTTAGTCCCGTCCGCGAAGTAGACGACATTGTCTGATGTCACTGCGACGCCTTTCGGGTACGCCAGTTTTGCGTCACGAGCCAAAGCTTCGTCGCCACAGTGGGCTTCGTCACCGGGAAGACAACGCTCGCCAGAGCCAACGACTGGCTCCCAATTGTGCTCGGGATCGGACGTGTCCTCAATATTACGAACGCGGATGATTTGGTGAGACTCCGGATCAGAGACGTACAAAGTGTTGTCAACGGGGCTGAGTGCCATGTGATATCGATAGGAAACTCTCGTTGCGCTGTTGACAATTAAATTCAAATTAATTAAACATAATAATAACACAAATTTATTACTAAAATCTTAAATTTAACTCCGACTCACTTCAACTTGACAATATTCTGCACAGTTCCGTCCACCATGATTCTCCGAATGATGTTAAAGTCGCCGACAAAGAGTGTTCCATCGGCGGCAGCAGCTAACGCGACGGGTGCCAAAAGCTTCTGCTTTGTCGCAACTCCATTGCAATCCTGTCCACAGTCCAAAGGTCGTTGATAGCCATTTCCCATCGTTGTCACAATCACCCTCGGCCTCTGCTTCAGGTAAATGTTGGAGCCGTCCCCTTTCTGAATGATGCCCTCGTGAAAGTTGTATCTGTGATGGATGTCCATGTTCCAGCCGCCAATGTCGCTAATGCTCATATCATGTCCGCTCAGAGTGGTGCTCTGCACGTCCCAAATGATATTGGCGCAGTTGTCATACTCATAGCCAACCTTCACAATGGCGGTAGTGACGCCAAAAACTTTCTGCCTGAAGACGTTGAGCCGGTTCCACGAGTACGTGTATTTGATTCCAGGATCCGCTTCGAAAGTCTTCTCAGAGAGAACGCCTTCAATCGTGATTCGCAGGTGGACCCTCTTCAGTGCGACGGGGATGGTCTCTGGTGTGAGCTGCAGCTGGATTGTGGACTGGTAGCCAGGCACTCGAGAGCTGTGGTACATCAGGTGAATCCCAGTTCCAGGGATTTTGATGCTCTCCTGCACCACTTGAGACTCGATCAGGATCGAGCTGGTTTCCGGACAGTTGCCTTGGAAGCCGTGCTTCCACGTCGCCAGCACAACAGGCTTCATCACTTCGTAGTCGTGAGAGTCGCAAGGTTGAGAGAAGAACATGACGCGATCCTCGACGGCGCCCATTGTCACCGTGTCCATGATCACGACCTCATTCCACGGCACGAATATCGTTCTCGTCTGCGAGTTGAATGGGCTGCGGCCAAAGTGAAGGGTGACTGCCCCTCCGCCATTGACCATCAGGTCGAACCAGCCATCGTCTTGAGTGAGAGTGAAGCCACCCAAAGGTTCCAGAGGAGAGCTGCTTGACACGCGAACGCCCATCAATCCAGACCCATTCGGGGTTACCACTCGACCTCGCACAACTCCCGACCGACTATTGTTCAATGGGAACGAGGGAAAAAGCAAAGAATAGAACAAAAATTAATTAGTTTCGTTGAATTAGGAGGAAGAGAGAAGAGGAAGTTAGAAGAGACGACGTTGAGATTGAAAGACAGGTCATCGGAGCAGAAGAGAAGCTTAATTCCTTTTTGATACCTTCGCAATTTTTTCTCTGTGTGTTTCAGACATGAAATTTCTTTCTTTTTTTGACACTGATGAGGAGACGAGAGAGGCACACACTCAATGCGCATATTAGTCATCATTTTTTAAACTTTTTCATAAAATTCAATTTTTTTGTGGACGGCAACGCAACACTCACATTTAAAAACAAAATATAAGGAGGGAATGTATTAATATGTGGAGATATTGTTATGTTTAATTAAGTTATTTTTATGTTGTATTTTTTTGGGGGGTCAAAAATTAAGTACGTGGATCGAGACACACGACATGAGACTGAGACATATTATGGAGCTGCGCTCGACACACATTCACACATTGACAAAGAAGGAGCAAGAGAGACTGAGACAGAACGGCGATAAGAGAACGGAACACTGTTCGAGACGAGAGTTTTGACACACAGAGAAAAAGAGAGAGAGAAAGGAAGACGGAAGAAGAAGAATTTTTTTTTGAGAAAAGGAGTTATTTGTTTCTTCTTTTTGAAAGAGACCTAATTGTTCTTTTGTGAGAGTTTTCTTGTTTTTGGATTCCTTACCTCTTGTTGAAATGACTCCAAAACATACTTGACACAAGAAGCAGCACAAAAAAGACACACGAATAGAGCAAGTTCAGTAATCATAATCTTTTTCTTCTATTTTTTTGAGTTCTTCCTTTTTCTTGGAAAAAGTCTTTGATTCACTATTTTGAAATTATTATTTGAACGAAAGTGGCTTTTGTACAAGAATTTTTTACTAAAAATATATATATTCAAATTTTGTAAACTATTAAAATGCATACTTAAAATGAAAGTATTTTTTCTCCAGTAAAAAAATTGTTCTGGAAATTGAACTTTCTGAGCAAAAGTGAAAGTTTGTTGAGTATAAAAATATTTTTGTTTGAAAATTGACTGTAGCAAAATATTTTTTCGATTTTTTTTTCAGGGAACGGAACATAGACAGGGGCACGAATGCACTAATTATAAACTTGACATTGTAAAACACTATCTATTTAGAGAAACAAAATTGTTTCATAAAAAAGTCAAATTACTTAAATATTTGTATAAAACTAAACGAGTAACATTGTTTGCATCATGCATAAAAAACCAAGTGGCGCATTAAAGAGAAAAGGAACGAAACGTAAATCAAAAGGGTGATAAAGAGGCAGTAAAGCATGATAAAGCAAGAAGATAAAGAAAATGTTATTATTCAAGCATTAAGATTTAATTAAAAAAGTGTTTCTTTTGGTGACGGAACAACTGAAGGAAGCGCATATAAAAATATAGTTTTTTTGTGAAGAAAGTTGTTTAAAAAAGGTTGTACAAAAAAGACGGTTGTTCTCCTTTGTTTTTCGTGGAGAGACAGAGCGAGAGCGAGAGAGAGTGTGTGTCGTACCTGCCGTTGAACGCCTCCTGCCTCGCGTAACTCTGCGAGCTGCCCTCTTCAATGAGAAACTTCATTTTCTCAAAGAAGCTGGCGGTGATAGCGGGAGGCTGCTTCCGCAACAGGATATCCGTCGGCTTCCGGGCAGACACGCACAGCTGGCTCTTCTCACACATCGGCGTGGAGCAACACTCTGGATCTTCGCAGTCCGTTAGTCCATCTGCAAACCCAAATAACAATCGTTTTTAGTAATTTTCTTCAAAATCTTTCCATTTTGTTAAGCCAAATGAGATATAACCTTTGTCATTGTCCTTGGCGTCTTGGCAGTTCTGCTCCATCATGACTGAGCACTCCTGACCTGTCCAGCCAGAGTGACACTTGCACTCCCAGAAACCCTCCACGTTTGCCTTGCACTGGCCGTGACCACTGCAGCTGTTCGGACATCCTTCGAGAGTGCAGTGCTTCCCGTTCCAGCCAGTCACACAGAGACAAGTCCCATTCTTACATTGACCGTGATCCGCACATCTTCAAAAGAGAAATCAGATTTGTTATTATTATTTCTGCTTTTTCCAAAATAAAATGAATGATGTCTACTTTTTACCGTTTATCACAGACTCGTTGATTACAGAGTGTGCCCGTCCATCCCTCCGCGCATTGACAACCGCCGCCAATGCATGCTCCATTAGGCCCACAGTTTGTATCGCACAATTCTGGGAAAAAAAGGAGCAAGAATATACTCGAGTTAATGCCATTCTCTCCGTTACAACTCTATTTTGCTCCACTGTTTGAGCAGAGAGGATATATGCGTATCTCCTTCTCAGTAAAAAACAGAGTGAGCAAGTGAAAGTAAGTGAAAGCGACTTTAATCTCACTCCGCGCGTCCCTTTCGGACTCAATAAAAAGTTAATGAAGTGAGTCGAATAACAATTTGAGAGAGGAGTTGGGACAAACACTAAAAAACAAGCCAATCTTGTTGGCTATTCTCCCTCTTCTTTTCTTCTTTTTTTGCTTTAAATCTCATCCATCCATCCAGTCTTGGGACATCCCACCAAACAAAACAAAACAAAGTTTGCGTGTGTGAGAGAGTCTTTGCAAAAAATCTACAACCGATTTTCTTTTGTTTCACTCTTTTTCACACTCGTTTTTATCGGTCTCTTGAGTGAGTGAAGAGATCACGAAGAGAAAGAAAGAAAGCTCCAAAAAAGTGTGCAGTCCAGCAGACTCTCTCGTCCAATAAAAAAATCTCTCACGCTATCAGCGAAAGGGAGCAACTGACCGCCGTGTGCACGCAATAAATCTCGACCCCATTAAAAATGCATATTATCTTTGGGAGAAGCCCGGAAAAGCTCTGAACTAAAACAAAAAAGAAAAAGGCATTTATCCCAGAGAAAAAAAGTGGGCCAAAAATATGTGAAACATTTTCCCCTGGAAAATTGTATTAAACTTGGCAGCATTTAATCTTAATATGAAAACGGCGACAAAATCACATTCCTTCTCATTCAACCATTCTCTCTTCCCCCGCAAAAAAAATATATTTTCTACACGCCGCATGCATCCCATTTTCGCAAGTGATGTGTGGAAACTAGAGAGTGAGAGTGAGAGAGAGAGAGAGAGAGAGAGAGAGAAAAGAGAGTAAAAAATGGTTGAACATGGTGGAACACACAAGACTGGAATGGGTCTCTTGGGAGACACGGTCGTTGTGTTTTTCCTCTGCACACCACTTCCAAACTTCCGCATTACACTTTTTTCAACTTGACAAAAACAACAAAGGGAAACATGCTTGACAATAAAGTTGATTTCGATCCGGGAGAAAATTGTAAAGTTGCAGTAAAAAGCTGTAAGGCTGTAACTCATTCCATTGTTTGACAGATGAGGTTTTGTTGTAATGTTTTAAATGGTTTTTACTACGCTCATCGAAGGATTATGAGGACAACTGTCATAATGATCGCTGTACCAAGAGGGCACATTAGGACATTTGGTAATGGCTACCTTGGGAGCAATCTTCACCAGTCCACCTGGGCTCACAGGTACATGTCTGCGTCTCCAAATTGAAGATCCCGTGGGAGGAGCAGTCTGGCAGACATTGGAGCGCTTCATTGTCCGGCTGCGAGCAGTCTCCTCCGCGCCAACCCTTTTTGCACATGCAAGTTCCCGCGAGGCAGAAGCCGTGCCCGGAGCAAGTTGGATGCGCACAGTCAACTACAATTAGTACATTATTTTAAATCCAAAAGCAACTTATAAAATATTTAAGCTTCCCAAGCATTTTCAAAAAGTCTTCCGTCAGACTCACCCTCTTCGCAAAATTCGCCTTTGTAGCCGCGCACACACTCGCACTTGCCATTGACGCACTTGCCGTGTCCATTACAGTCGGAGACCTGACACTCGTCGTGACGCAAGCTGCACTCCTTCCCTTTCCATCCAGGATTACACTGACATTCTCCGTTGACGTACTCACCCCGACCGCTGCATAAAACTGGACAGACGCCTACACACAAAAAGAGGAGCAAAAATAAAACAGAATGATTGAGTGAAACTAATTCTATTTCTGACGAAAATGAAAGAAAATAAAAAGAGAAAGAGAGTTGCTTTTTTCGTACTTTGACTGCAATCATCTCCTCCAAAGCCAGCGTTGCACTGGCAGTGGCCAGCCTGACACTGTCCATTCCCGCTGCAGCCATTCGGACAGCCTTCAGTCATCTCTTCGGAGATTTTGGACGCAAACACTACCTCTTGACTGTCACTGTCATCGTTGTATAAGCTGATGAACCAGTGACCTTGCTCCAGGAATTTGTTCACCTCTTTCGACACTGACGGCTGCAAATTACCAATTGCAAATTGCAAATTATTTCCATTCTTTGCCAAAAAGCTCGTACTTTAAAATTAATAAACTTAAAAAAAAGTGTTTACAGGCGAGCTCCTCGTTGTCCTCGTTTTGAATCCCCTCAGAATTTCGACAATGTCATAATTGGTGTGTGAGGGTCTTGCGTTCCGCTTCGCATAGAAGCCGATCGAGGCTCCTCTCGGTACACTAATCTCCCAGGTGATGTACGCCCCCTCCGACTGGTAGAACTGCATGTTCCAGTAGCTGTACGCGGAAATCACGTACGACAACCTGCTCGGGATCGTGATCTGGACGAAGGAGGACACATCTGGAGGGAAGTTGACTCCAGGCAGGGCTGCAATTCGACCTACCCCTGCACAATCAAACCCCCCACACAAAAATACATTAGCCAAATGTTATCAAACCTGAAAGCATCATTCATAAAAAGAGAGAGAGAGAGAGAGCAGATCATTACACTTAAAGAAGCTCATCAGAAAGCGATCAATCAATGATATTTTTACTCGCATTCAAAAAGCAAAAGCACACACGTGGCAATTGCCGCCCACCCACAATCAAAGAAACGAAACCACCCAACAAAAAAAGCTTAGAAAAAAGTAACAAAAATTAGAAATAGACAAAAATATATTAGAGCATCATCCAGATTATCTTTTTTTATATTTTTTAGCACACGGAAATGTTTTTGAGGAGGTCGTGACGGGTGGAACAAGAGGAAGCAGAGTACAGATTGATTGTGGGTGGGAACTAGCGAAAAAAATGTGACTAACGAGCGACAAGCATAAATATCCGATAAGCTCTCGCTCTCAAATGAATATTTTTTTTGTCGCGAGAGAAGAAGGAGAAGAAAAAGAAGCGGAGCGGTTCCAAGTTCCAAATTTATGTGGCAGAACAGCACTTGACACAAAAGACAGAGAGACACTCGAAAATGCATAACTCTTGCTGTCACTAATGAGCCGTGACTTGACTCTCTTCTCTCTCGGTGCATCCTCAAAAAAAGCAATGCACACGACACACACGACACTTCATCTACGAAATGAGATGATGATCAGAGGGAAGTCGAGAGTGGGGAAGTGTCTCGAGAGAGAGAGAGAGAGAGCGAGAGAGATACTAATTAACCATTTATCTGTCTTTGCTCCCGTTCACGCTTTTCCTCTCTCTCTCTCTCTCCGCATATCCGCATCCAACTTTGTACTCCTCTTTGTTTCGGTCGTTAGCATTTTTGCATAAACAAAATACTTTTTGTAAAAAAGAAGAAGATCGTTTGAACTTGAAGAGGATTTTTTATTGCGCTTTGTCTGTGCACAACAGGGAAATAGAGAAAGGATTGAGAGAAGCGGGAGTGTGAGGTGGTTTGGGTTTTACCAATTTGTAAGCATCATATTTCCTTGTTTCTTCGTAAAATGGAGATTTGACGAGGAAGAGAGTAATTACATGGATTTTTACGAGAAAAGCAAAGCAGAGAGACGGGATTCGATTTCACATTGAGAAAGGAACACGGAGTAGAGAGACGATGACAATGCTTCTGCACTTCTTGCTGACTGCTTTTTTCTTTTGTTTTTTTTGTTCAAGTTACCTCCATCATCATCATTAGAGTTGGATGTCGAGTCAAAAACGAGTAAAAAATTGGAGGTATTCCCCGCAGTTTGGGATCTCTGCTCGATCCCGAAGCGAGGACAGAAGCACGTGAAATTGGAGGAATTTGTGAAGGAGGGAGATGTGGATGGAGGAAGAGGATGAACCTTCTCCTTCTCCACAAGATTCTTGGCTGTGTCATCCTCCCCGTCTTGTGGAGGTGGGAAAGGGAACACAGAAATCGAGTTGGAGGCAACTTCGTCGCTATCTTCTTCTTCTCCTTTCTTGAGGCTTGGATGGCTCCATGATTGGAAATCGATTCCGCTTTCTCCAGAACCTGAACCGTAATTTCCTTGACTCAACGTTGTCGTTTCGAAGTCATCGAGTATAAATCCCGAGCCGGAACCAAAGCCAGAAGCGAACTCAACTTGTTCTAATTCTAATTCATGCCCAGACCCAGAACCGGAGGAATACACAATCCAACCAGCATCTCCAGAGAAAGTGGAGATCTCGTCCGCTTCCACCTCCACAAAGTTCGCACTGGATGAAGTAGAAATAGTCGAAGTGATGATGACATTCTGTGTAACTTGGTCGTCGTAGTAGTCATCATCATCCTGCTTATCGAGACAAGGACAGTAGCACTCGCAAACGCCTCCCCAATGCGAGTTGGCGTTGGAGTGTGGCGGCGACGGAGGAGGCTTCTCCGTCAACAAGGCTGTGAGAGAGGAACCCTGTTGCGGGAACATTGTCGCCGTCATTCCATTCTTCTCCGTCTTCCAGGTGCTATTAGCGTCTCGTTCGAGTGACAAGGCAGGATTTTCCGCATTTCGAGGGGAAAAGGATTGAGATAATAATGACGAATTTCTCTTCCCCACAATTCCGGCAAAGGATGCACCCTTCTCGGCAGAAGTATTAAGCAGCGGAGAAGGAGAAGGAGCAGCAGTGGAATCCTCTTCTGACGTTGTGCTCGTTGAAACCGCATTAAGCTCACCATTAGAATAACTCGGAGCAAATGTACTTATCATTATCCTCCGTCTTGCGACAGTGGATTCCTCTTTTCCTTCTTTCTCGTCTGCCACAGAGTCGTCATCATTAAATCCATCTCTCTCCATCATTTCCATCCTTCCACGTGTCATTTCACCGATTGCGAGTGGATTTATTGGCGGGAGTGAAGTTGATCCTGCGAGGAATCCTCCTGTCTCCTCCAAATTACTCGGGTCAAATGAGGAGAATGAGTGGGAAGAAGGAGTTGTGGTGGGAGCGGTGGGAGGATCATTAGTTGTGATTTGGAAGGTGGCTGTGGATGTTGGGAGCTCATTGAAATCAACATGCTCATCCGGAGGAACAACACCTTCAAATCCATCATGTCTCCCAACTCTTCCATTACTCGTCCCGTAATCAATCATATCATTGTCAGAGGATAATGCTCCGTCGGCTCCTTTCCCCAACTCCTGCTCCACTAATGTGTCTGTGAGATTCCCTTCTTCTCCCTTCTTCCCTTCGCCGGAATGCACCATTATGACGATATTGATTTTCTCATCTGAGCCGCCCGCTCCTCCTGATCTGCCTCCTGCTCCCACTAATGCTCCTGCTTCTGATGACGACGACGACGAGGAGGACTCCTTGGATTGAAGAAGGGATTCTCTCACATCGCTCTTGTAGTGGAAGCTGCCGCCAGCTCCCCTCCTCTCGCTCTCGCCTCCGTCTTCCCTCCAAGCTTCCGGCTCCTCGGGAGACTTCTCAGACTGGTAGAAATTCCTTTGAAACTCACTCTCTCCTGACAAAAGTGATGACTCTTCCGCTCTTTTCCTCCCGATGCCACCGCCATCATCATCATCATCGGGATTCAAAGCTACCCTTGTTTCGGGGAGAAAGAGTCGCTTGTTCTTGAGGAGAGCTACCACCTCGTCCTCCTTCCTCCTCTCCTCCACTTCCATGCGAATCTGGTCGGCCTGGGCAAGTTCCAAGAAGTTAGCATCCTCCTCGTCCAACTTTCTACTTGTTTCACCATCTTCTTCCTCTCCAACTTTCCACTCCTCTTCGCCCATTTCGCCATTGTTCTTGGTGGTTGTTGGAAGAGTTGTGTGAGTGGGCGAGTGTCGCTTCCTTCTCGCCAAGGAAGCAACGCCACCACCGTCACCAGGATTAGAGTAGGAAGGAGGTTCCGCTAAAGAAGCGCTACTAGAATTAGTCCAAAACCGGCTACGACTACTGGCGTCAAGGTTAGCATACCATCCGCCTGGCATGCTCATCCCTTCAGCAAATACTACTACAGCCAACACTAGTGTCAACATCAAAATATAATTACTTTTTAGAAATAATAAAAAAGCCCAACTAAATAAAAGGGAAATAGTTGAAACATGCATAATAAATTCAAGTCTATTTATGCGCTTGTAACAAGTAAAAGTGTGTAATGAATGAATGATGAATGGGTTGCACAGCCTTGCGCAATTTTCCCCCAATTAGAGTTGGGTGTTGGCTTACCTCCAGAAGACAGGCTGGTTGAAGACTGAGACGGTGATTTGCGACTTGTGAGATGTGGACCGGAAATGAAGGTCCCATTTGTTGATTGTCTTGCGAGACTCGAGTCTTGGGAGTCATCAGTTCGCATCACGTCCTCCAATCCTCCACAACTTTTGGCACTGTCATCTCCCCAGCGGAGTGCACCCGTTCCTGCTTTCCCAGTTGTACGAATGCCAACAAAAAATGCGGGGAAAAGAGAAGGAGACTCGATTATTTATCAAGAGATTCGCACAGGTGGCCACATTTAAGCACATGTTGACCTTGCGCAACCACCACAACGCATACAAAATAGATGTCTCTTTAATTGAGGCGAGGAGGATGGCATAAAATATCTGCATTTGTGTTACCTAAGAGAATGGCAGAGCAGAGGGAGATGAGGAAGAGGAGGCCGATCACGATCGTCGCAATCTTCCAAGAGCAGAACCCTTTGATCTTGTACAGGTAGTCGTCCTCGTCTGTCTTTGATCTCTGCCGGTGGTTGTCTCGAAGTGTGTTCACTCCGTCTTTGTACAGGAGACTGCTTCACGAGAAAAATTTGAATCAAGAAACTTACTTTTTTGCACAACACTTTTATGGGGGAAACGATGGAAAGGTTTGGGTTGAAGTAGCGTTATTATTTACCTGCCAGACGTCTTCTTCGAAGGACTACTGCTTGGACTTGTCTTGTAGTCTGACGTCGAATTTTTCGGTGTGTCTAAACAAATCATGACAACATTTAATAATGGTAATCTTGAATTTAAATGGCAAGCCTCTTCTAAATTGTCAAATTAATTTTGTGCAAACCGGAAGGAATATAGATTTTGCCACCGGCCGTGTGCATCAAGTATTGATCCATGTGACTATCATGATTCGGATG
>JAQFZW010002844.1:0-15223 GCA_034687055.1 Heteromurus nitidus
CAAGGATTGAGTATTCAGGAGGTGATTGCATCTGGACCTGTGTCGACTGCTGACTGCTTGACAACTACCCACACGGGTCATGCACTCGCATCCTTGTCCTCATCCACATCCCCACGAACCGCCGCTGACTCGCAGGGAGGGATAAAAGGGCGTGATATTTATCTGCCTGCTGGTAAGCCCCCATCTTTTCATCTTCAACATAGTTCACTTTAATAAATCATGCTTCCAAAAGATATCTTGCATGACTCACTTGCAAAAACATTTTTCCTCAGAACACAAACCGAAACTCATTCATTCGAGCTTAAACCTCATTTTCACTTCGGGTTTTCGCAGTTGGGATTGGGAATGTGTGAGGGGAAGGCGCAGCGTATTTTTATTATGTTTAGGTATGCCTATTGTGCGTAACCTTGAACTCAAGTCTACGCCGATGTCTAGTATGTTGGTGGCTTTAGATACCTAAATCTCTATATTCAAGCACTACGCAGGCCAATTCATATTGTGCCCGGATCTGATTCAGTTATGAAATTCCCCAACGAAATGTGGCTCCCTATTAATTATAGTGAAAGAATTTCTACTCACAAAATACATACTTTATTTACTTAAACATACACGACCTCGCTCAAAATGATCCTTTTCATCCATTCCACAAAGCCTTTCCCCAGCCTTTTGTCAGCAGTCATGAATGCCTACGTTATAATTGCAAAGTCCGTTGCAATAAAATAAAGAAAAGATAAAACCGCAACTCGAGTCAAACAAAGACGATAAATTGTCTACTGAGAATTGGTGGCTGAAAATAAAAATTGAAGTAGGAAGGGTGCCGCGATGCAAGGCCAAGTTCGTTATGTAGAAAATGCTGCGAAAGTCCGTCTCTTTTAAACCAAGTCATGGTTAATTTAGTCGTTTGTTGGCGGAGGCACTAACGATTTGCTCGACTGATCAAGAAAACAAGGAAATCAAGTGCTGTTTTATGGATAATTACTAATTCTATTTACCTTTCAGGCTCTAGGTTTCCTGGAGGACGGCCATCCATCTTCTCTGCCATTAGAAGACCCGTTTCCCCGTTATTACTGACAACTCCAATCAGCACAACAACAACCGCTTCCATTTCTACCGTTGGCTCAAGTGAGCGTGCTCTTGGAAGCAACACGCGAGAGCGGTATTTTGGACAGAATCCTTCTGGTTTCGCAGCCTCAATCCCAGTTCCAGTCTACCGTCGCCCCGCTATCTACCACAACACACGAGACTCTCTAGGTCGGGATGAGAGCATTGGGAGCAGCAGCAGCAACTCTCACAGCGGTGACACGGTTACATACATCAAGCCGCAGGCGAACATTATCCTCTCAGCGGAGGATATCTACAAGAACAGTGAAGTGAGCGAGAGTGGCAACAACAAACTGGTGGATGAAGACGGTATCCGGTCTGTGATCAACTCCGTGGAGAGCTCCACACCTGCCACTTCACCTGTGGAAAGTGAGACGGTTGAGTCCAACGACGAGGTCATGTCAACAGAGAGATCCTCATCTTACTCCGTTTCCGTTGTGGACGATGTGAAAGTGGGCTCTTCGGGCTCCTCCTTCAATAATGAAGATGAACGACTCGGCTCAGTTGACAGCAACGACTTGCAACAAGTGGACGGGAAGAGCTCAAAGGGGAACGTGGTGCATGTGACGTCCGTCCCTGTGGTCACTGACGCAGAACCGATAACATCAACATTAGAAAGTCTGACTTCAACCACAACCATCCCATCTCCCGCCAGCACCAGCACGAAAATTGTGAAAACAGTTCGAGTGCGTCAGAGAATGCGTTCAGGTTCATTTAACGGACCACTTCGGACACGATTCCATGGACCAGGGCGCGTCAGAGTTGTTCACCGACCAGCAAATCAAGAGTACATTAGACATTTCCCAGAATTTGCAACTCATGAAGGGGACAAATTAGCCAAGGAGGAAGAGCAAGAGGTAAAAAATGCTCTGATTGAGCTTAAAAAGTCTGTGGAAAAGACGCATTAAAGGAAGCTCGCTCTGCTTCTTCCCCTCTGGCGAAGAACTCTAGCAAAATACTTTCTGTGTTTTTCAAAATGAAAATCTTCTCTTTTTTTCTCGCGGCGGTGTGTAATTTGTTGTCAATAGGAGTACCATATAAATATATAAGACATGTTTTGTTATACACACTCTCTTTTTAATTTAATTATTATTTTACTGCGTATATCCATAACGACAATGGCTAACCGTAGGTATCTAAAAAATGTATGTAATTGTGCAATAGCGTAATATGTGTCTGTATTTGTCATTTGTTGTTTTGTTCAGTATTAATGTTTGCCAAGTGTCCCTCTTGTTGTATTACACTAAGCTACTTTTTTATTATTATACATGTGGAGTTTCGAAACTCAAACTATTTGTAATTCAAGCTATACCTTTTTTATACAAATGAAAATGATGAGTTAAGCACACTTCCCAATCAAGTTGCTATAGACTAAGTTCCTTTTTTGTATCAAGTGAAATCCTCAGGTGGGACACTTTTACCTCTCTTACCTGTGAGTTGTTGTGCTCTCCGGCCCCTCTCCCACAAGGTTGTGTGTGTTGGCGTGTAAGCTTTATGAATCAGAGCGTACTTCTGCTGGACTTTATATAAGTATGTAGGAGGTAAGTATTTATCTTGATAATCTCCTCTGAAGTGCCAATGTTTCCCCTTCCCTTCCACACGAAAAAAAATAAACCCAGAACTTGCTTCCCCTTGCACACAGTGAAAAGTAATTTTCCCTGCATTAATATTACATTGATGGATAATAAAAGTTTGACTGATAAAGATGAGAAATGTGCATCATTTTTTTCCCGGAGCCTCCAGAGGATCCCCTCCTTTCCTGGCGCTACTTCACTTTCCCTCGTCTTTTACCCATGATATACTTTATTTATTGTTGTGTGTGCTCGAGCCATGTTAGATGTGTACATAGTAGAGATACAAATATAAGTTTACCGTACATTATAGCTGTATCCTTGTTAGTTTCTTTTCTCCGCCAGAACTGAACTCTGTAGAGAGTTCGCATCTCTCCGCTTTCCCCATTGTTGCTGATGAACAGCGAGTTGAGAACTCTTTCCACGTTCCCTTTCACCAAAAAAAACACGCGAAGATTCGCAGACACACCAGACCAGTGTATACCGACGGAATTTATGGAATGAGAGTCAGTCGAACTGGAAAATCTGAGTGGAAGTCGTAACTATTAAATACTACTACTACGCCACTATGACTGACAAGTTGTCAATCCCTTTATTGCATTTTTTTCTAGACACTAAATATATATACACCACTCTTAATGACAGACGGAATAATATTTCGTAAAAGACTTGTGTTCTCTTCTCACACTGGTATAGATACCTATCCCCATTTCCACGACTGTCAGTGATTCATTCAATAGGTAAAATTAAGCTAATCTCTCACTCTGTGTATTAGAGCAGGTGAAATATGAGTTTTAACTATTAAATAAATTATGTCAAACGAATGAGGAAAATATGCAAATCAGCACAATTTACTTACACATCAATAATATACGACTGCATTCGGAAACATTATAATTATTCGATATTATGTATACGTCCTGCAGTCTCCATCATTTAAGGACATATAAATGATCCGATTACCAGCAACTTGGTTGATGAATAACTTCCACTTTTGTGGCGATGGTGTCTGCTCGAAGCCCATTAATGAGGAAACGTGGACGGAGAAAGGGAGAGTGATGGGATGCGGATGCCAAAAATACATTTTTGGAATTTATAAAAAAGGGATGTACATTGCGAGAGTTGTTGTTGGTGGGATGGTGATATCCGATGAGTTCAATGAGTGTAGTCTAGATTCTTGGGGGATATGCTACATGCTTTATTCACATTAGAGAGGCGGCGGCACGTTGACGGCGAAATCACGATGAGTTCCCGTGATTTCAAGTGTGAGTGTAAAAGAGTCACGGTGGGAGTGAAAGCGAGTTGGCAGAGTTTGCAAACGTAAGCATTTGTCAAAATATTCAGAATCAGGGACGGTGCTTACTTGTGTCTCTTCTCAGGACTCTCGCTATGCTTCATTTCCTCTTCATTTTATCCTTCGCTCATGAAAATACTCTCTGCGTCTTCACTTCTCGTTCTCGTAAGCCTATACACTCAAACCAGGTATGTTCTCGTCTTTCGACTAAATTCCTATTTAAATTTCCTTTTCCTATCTTGAATAGGCATCCATTATTTGTTCTCCTTTTTATTCGAATTCCTCAAGTTTCCATACAAGAGAAGTATATATTCTTAGTTCCATTGTTTTTGTTAAGCTCCATATAAAACCTTAAAGTGAACTACGATTTCTTCGACGACGAGAGCGAAGTATAGTATTTCCAAAGTATCTTTAATTGCATTCCTTTCCTAAGCTTCCCTCCGATGTGAACTCTAATTGGCAATTAGTATTCCGGAGGGGACTCCTTGTCATCGAGAATTGTTTTTGTGAACACGTTCAAGACTGGAAAAAGCGACACTTGTATGATGAACTATACGCTCACTTTCATTCTGACTCTGACAATGAATATTTTTTTCTTTCGTGTCGGTACAATTCAAAGCTGTCTTCCTTCCTTGAATTTTTTTTTTGGTATGTGACATATAGCCTCTAGCATTAATTGAAAAGTTGTTTGAACCAATGCCGTGAATACAAAGAACCTTTTAAGAGGTGACTCACCCTCGATCCCCTCCCTCCGTGTCCAGGACTACATGTAGAAGCAAACTAGAGAACAAAAAATCACTTTGAAAAAAGCTTTTTATATCTCGATTTGACTGACAATGAAAGCTAATTATATCCAATTACGACTTTCACTCACAATTGAGTCCGTCCGTAGGTATAAATGAGGCGCTAAATGCAATAATAAGGAGACCATGAACAAAAAAGTTACAATCCGGATATTTGTATTTAAGGTAATTGTACTTACACAAAAGTTATGTAAGCTCTATTAATGGTATGTCGTCGTGTGGTGTATGATGTGGTAAAAGACATCCAAAAGAATACGCAACCAATTTTGTTAAAAGCTATGTGGAAACCCTGAGTTCAATGCTAATGCTTTAATGTGTGTTATGTAAGATGAAAATTTTGCAACATTTTTGTTTTCTTGTCGACTGGGTACTGTGTTTCAGTGTATTTTGCTATACATCATATATGTTAAGTAAACTACTGGTAGCTGACTTTCAACACAGATCATTTAAATATTATTATGTTATCCTAATTTTAGGATTGTGAATTCTATTCTGTGTTAAGTTCAATGTCATGTCCATATATTTGCAATAAAAACTTTGTTACAGTTCATGGGAAAGCAAAAGGATATACAAATATAGACACGATGAAACATTTTATTCGCATGTTTGTTTTGCCATTACCCATATTTTCCACAATTTTGAAGGTCGGTCATACCCTTCAAGTGCGGGGTCGTGTTCTTGCTCCTCCGCCAATCTCACATTTCACACAACTGGCATTTTCCTCTCCGTCTGAAGCTGAAGTGAAGCACATGTGGAAAAGACGCGAGATGTTTGAATGGAGCAAAGAAAAAAAAAGGAAATTTCTCCCCAAATGTCTACCATTTGACATGAGAAGGTGCACCATGACCTCTTCCCTTCTTTACACAAATAATGGAAAGCTTCTTGGGAAGAAGGACATGCTTTCATGCACAACCCCCATTTAAAAGTCAATCTTAAGTAAGCATTTGGAATGTTAGTGGAGAAAAGGAAAACGCAATAAACATGATCTAAGCATATGGGCTTGGGCTGTAAATAAAATTACGCTTGTCTGCATCTTCCGAAAGGACAACAAAAAACAAAAGGGAAAACAAAGTATATGAAAATGAGATGAAGGAAATGTGGTAATACTTGGCTGTTTACTTACACTTCTGTGAGAGAGTATTTTTTCACCGAGTGCCACAAGGCGAAGTATAAAAAAAGGGTTCGTGCTGGTGCTGAGTGGAAGATAGCCGTTCAGGTCCACAAGTTAAAGAGGAGAAAAGGATGTGTGAAAGGGAGTTTCTTCACTACGTCCAATCCACAATTCACATTCATGTATAAAGTCAGACATGTATATGTAGTTTTTTATGCGAACCATTATTATGAATAAACTGGTGAGGACGGACTTAACAAGACGGTGTATAAGCCAGTTGAAGACATGATGATGATACTCATGATGGGAAAATATTCGCTCCAAATGTAACGGATTTCACGGTGAAAGCAAGTAAGTAAAGGGGAACAAACGTGTTAGTTGTGAGCACAGCTGCGGTTGCCAACAAGATTGCATAAATCTTACTCTTACGTCACATCTTGTCATATTTACTACTGCAGTTTCGAGCAGTCTTGAAGAGAGAGTGTAGGGAACACGTGTGTTTATCCAAAGCAAAGAGAAGAATCCGGAAACGAACAGGAAATCTGGTATTTTTTTCCTTAGAAAATCATGGGTGCATTATTTATATTGTGAAATATACGAAAGGAAGGAGAAAGCAGTGTGTCTAAATAATATGTTCCGTTTATAAGAGTAAGTGGGATCCTCCTTTCTCCAGCTCAGGGCGATGTGCACGCTAGCTCAACGCGAGAGTTAATCCAATAACAATAAACATGTTGTCTAGTTCCGCTTTCCGTTCAAAACGAATTTTATTTAATCTGTTGGTCTCTCAAATGATAAAATGTTAACACCAGCTTCGCCAATATTCCTTTCCATGAAAGAGGGAGGCAATTCCTTTATTCCTTTAAAATGTTTCTTTTGACAGCGCAAGTTGGAGAACAGGAAGTACTCGAATGGATGATAGATCAGCCAGCACAGCCTGTGTGCCGAATTTATATGCATTGGAATTTTATTAGAATATAGAACATTGTTATCATTAAATTAATTCAAAGGCACAAGCTCAAAGTTCACTCACATCAACTGTTTGAGGAAGCTGGGCTTTCATCAGATTCTCCTTCCGAATGGATAGCACTCCCATGCCGAAGAGGGGCAGGATTTGGATGGAATTGTACGCCAAGAGAAGGTCCCAAAGTTGAAGAACTTGCTCCGCAGGTAAGTAGCCGCTAAATCCCTTCATCAGCCATTTGAAAACTACTCGGAGACTGGGAACGTAAACACACGGTATAAACGCAGCATTAGAGAAAATGAGTATTTACACTTCGCAAATCAGAAATAAATATATACAATCTTCCCCGTTTACAAATTAAAAATTGCTGTCTTCGTTTTTGAAATCAAATGTAAATTACTTAGCGGGAACCTCTCCAGATAGGGTGATGGCGTCAACTATTCTAAATATGAATTCTGGACCATTTTTAACGCAGATTACAAATATGAAGTCATTGACTCCATCACCCCATGTAGAACGGTTCCCTCGTTAGTTGTAGTTCAAGAAGTACATGCGACTTAATACGGACGAACAGAAACAAATTTTCCTAAAGTAGTTTCACGATTGATTATTGTGCGTCTGTCTACCAGTGCCCCAGCACCGAGGGAATCTCAAGGATCTGCACGCCTCGCTTAGGATGCGAGCAGCTGAAAGAGAACATCACTTCTCCTCCTCAGTTGGACTTTGGCAGTGGACGTGAGATCCACTCGCCACACATACTCTTTACTCATATTAACTTTGTAAGAAGCTCGGGTAGAGATCCACCTTCGGTGTACTCCAATAAAGGACCTTAACAGGTCACCTTACCATTCGAAACCATTGTGTCACTTC
This sequence comes from Heteromurus nitidus, assembly GCA_034687055.1. NCBI lineage: Eukaryota > Metazoa > Arthropoda > Collembola > Entomobryomorpha > Entomobryidae > Heteromurus > Heteromurus nitidus. The sequence goes on from JAQFZW010002844.1 coordinate 7,712, forward strand.
CAACGCCACTCATTACCATACAATTATATCACAAGGTCTTCCGGCTGACTTTAGTGTAAGGATGGTCCTGCAAGGTGGAGGTGAACCAGTACTCAATACCAAAAGTTGATTACGCCCATAAAATAGCTTATGAAACAACGAGAACGACTATTGGTGTTTGACATTTGTCATTGATGTCACATATGTAACGCAATATATCTAACAAAGCGGAACTCTGCCCACCTTCCGTCATAATGTCCGTTGACCTAGCGTCCCTATTCCTGACTTTTAACTTTGGAAACATTTCACTTCCACTACCCCCTTCAACCGAACACCAAACTTTTGTACCAGATATTCTTCCCAGATATTTCTATCTCTGTTATAAATGAAATACCGTAGATTCTCTCCTAGAATCTAAATCTACTCAAGTATAAATTTGAAGTTTGTATTCTTAGCCATCCTACGTAAAATAATCTCATAAACATATCTACGTTTCTTCGAAGTTTCTCAGATTCTTCCTAAGGGTTCGGATTTAAGAGCGCAGGGAAAAAGTCACTATTTATAGTATTACAATAAAATATATATCGTACATTACTCCCAAAATTTTATGACATATTTTTGTAGTTGTGAATTTTGCATATGAAATGGCGTAAGTACACTAAAAATACCTAACCAACATTACACAAATTGAGTTTATAAATGCCAGAGAATACCAGCTTTTTCGTAAACAAGATACAATATTTGGGTGGCTCCTTCACTGCGAAAGATGGTAGTCCAAACAGGACTAAAATGTTAGGAGATTTTTAACTTTAAAACGACATTGGCACACACGTACCATACAAAACAAATTCAGTACTTTTGAATCAAATATGCTGTTGAAAGCTTTATATAAAATATCACATTATGTGAACACGTAAATTGCCCGTTTTAAACTGACATTTCATAATTGAATATTTTAATATCACTCTAAAATTCATAAATGAAAACACATGTTGAGATAATGTTAGAATGAGGAAGAGAAATTGTGTTTCCCCTTGAAGATACATATCTGGTAACTTCGTCGGTCTTCTGGTGCACCTTTTCATCAATGTGATACTTATAGTGTTAGATTCTCGGCTCAAAATATCACGTCCCTGTTACAAACATGCACAGTCGGACGGAGGAGCCTGTAAAGTAATTTTGAATGCTATCTTGATGGTCCGCAAAAGTAGAACGTAATTCGGGGCGCATCTTTCTTTTCTCCGCCACGCTCCTGTCATCTTTAAAAGGTTACAATCTATTTACTCAAGTCATTTCCTCCATGTGCCTAACATGGAAAATGAGGGGAGTCGGAAGTCAAGCTGTAGAGCTAACCACTCTTCTTCCATTTACCCCTCCTTCAACTATTGAAGGCGACGATCTCGCTTCTGTCTAGCATCTTTGTAGAAGGACGATGATATCAAGTTATTCAGTGATATTACTTCCGACACATGAGCAGCAACACTGGTGATGACGAGGTGGAGAAAGGAAAAAAAGTACATCTCGGAGAAAACTCGGGAATGAAAGCTGGACGTAAAAAAATCTTAAGAAAGCTGGAAAAGGGGAAAACACTAATGCAATGGAATTTATTCAACAACTCGTGATAACCACTGGCTTTCTATACTTTCCGCTTGCTTGGCTATTTCTTCATGCATACAACGTCGATATACGTGCAAAGTAATAATAATAATATGTGATTGTAGCTGGTAACTCTGCGTTGCAAAATTGAAGTTGCTTCTTTGCCACAGAAAGAGGGAGAAAGTCACCACTACTGCACTTCTCATTTCGTCCTTTTCCTTTTTCATGCCTTTGCTTTCACCAACGTTGCTTTCACTTTGCACTGTTTGTGCTCAGGCTCTTCCCCGGTTCATGCTAGCTTATTACCTCGACTTGGTTTTTATTATCTCTTAGCTTTGGGGTTTTTACTTCTTTCAGAAATATTACAGCACAAGAGACAACCTCAGGTTGGGAATGTACGAGATTTTTTTTTCAGTGCCCAACCAAATGCCTGTCTCGCCAGCTTTGATGTGCGCCTTTTTCATTTGCTCAGCTTGGATACACACAATGGTGTACTCTTGCACACTTCACTTGTAGCAATTAGGTAAACTCCATGCCACTGGAACTTTTTTATGAATGCACTCTGTGGAAATGAACATTCATAATAAAAAAAACTATTTGCATCTTTCATCTCCTACTGTAAATATACGGCTCGAGGGATGACTTTCAGTCTTTTTTAACCTCTCAAGGTCTCCTGTCATCTCCCAAAACCCTACATCCGTTGAGATAATGTGCACTAAAAGATAAAGAAAAAGAAAGGGAAGACGCATTTTTCGACCACTGGCATCTTCTATTTACCTATTTGCCTAGAATTGAGATTGGGAGAATGGGAATGAGCTTGCAGTCTGTTTAAGTAGCTAACCGATAAACGCTTTCTCTTCTAAAGTTCAAATGTTTATAAGGGATTGAGAACAAGGTTAAGTTCATGTTGCACACAATTCTGAAATTGTGTATAATTTCGCAGTTGCAAACCAAAAAGTTGTTGGAACAAATTGCATTCTTCGAAATGCAGGCGAAATACAGGCGACCCCAGCGGACGAAACATTACATAAATTTTTGTAGTTTAAGAAACACTGCAACTTTTGTACAACTTCCTTGTTCGCATTTAAGTTACCTCGCAGAAAACTCAATTTTTCGATATACAAATACGGATACAATTTAAGATCCGGCGATGAATAGACGTTAGTTTAGTGCATGCTGAGATTTTACATTTGTATACAAAAATGTGCGACATGGCGACATGTTAAATTGGAGTATTCAAACCATATATATGCTATTCGATTATGATTTCATATATGATAACTTCGAGAAGGATGCGTTTTGTTGCAATTCACCATTATTTCCATATGAGTACATGATCATTTGAAGCAAGCGAGGGCACGCAAATGAGATACCATACACAAACTGTATACGTGCTGTTCATTATCTTTCATCGCTTTCCATAGCTGGAAGATACGACAAGACCATTTGCTTCGCTCCGAAAGAGCCAGCCCCTGTTCGCTTGGTCAAGTGTAAAACAGAGGGAAGATCCTATATTCATGCATGCTCACTTCTGGAGAAAGCTACGACGGTGATAATGGCCATTGAAGCTTTCTCTTTGTTTCCTGCGGAAGAGTACCCTCGTCCCTGCGTATACAAAAAAAAGCTACAGATGCACCCAAATGCTTGACAATAGAAGGAAAGCAGATTTTATATGGAAGCTCATCGTCAGTGATAACGAAGTCGGAGATACGAATCCGTGAGTGAAAATACTGAACTAAAAAGTAAGTTAAAGTTACATGCTCAGTTGCTTAAAATATAAAATGGGCACAGGCATGAAGGCTCAACACTCCATTCCCAACGTAAAGTAAAAACGCTATTCCGTAACAAGAATGCAATATTCTAGTAGTCAACTTAGCATTACTATTATAACAAGCTTGCTCAAATGCCACAATATCTTTTCCATGTGGCTTATTTTTTTTGAGGAAGCTGGAATGCATCGTTTTCAGGAAGACTTGTCGGAAATAATATGCTCTTGTGAGGATCTATCCGAAAAGAGGATACATTTGTACGAGAAGTCTTACCAACTTTCATTTTGGCGAACAGGACACCCCGGACTTCCTTTCACAGACATAATTCTCGGCAGTTTTTTCCAGTTATGGAAAAGGCCGGATCTAGTACTTCGCACTGTTTTCCTACTCCCATTTGTTCTCGTGTTTCATTTTCATTATTACTACGAACTCGTTTCATTGTTTCTTAGTATAGGGAAGACTGACTACTCTTTTCATTCTACACATTTCAAAATCTCAAATGAAAAGATACACACGCTTTCCATGGCTATGAGGGAAAGGCGTATTCAGGAGAATTAATTGCAAGAAATAGGTAGGAGGTATCAAGTTTGTTACAACTCTCTCTATCTCTCTCTCTTTCAGGGGTTTAAAAGGATCTCGAGTTCGAATGCTACGTTATACTCTGTAAAGGAAGTAAGACGGACAAAACACAGACAGATTCTGTGACAAGTTAATTTTGATGAACAGCTGTGCACCTGAGAGCACTGACTCACAACAAAACAACGTTCCAGATTGGAAGATATGAAGCGGAGTTGTGTGAAATATGCCAGGTGGACAAGAAATGCTGAAGAATAAAAACATGCGATGATGCACTTTGTAGATTTCCTTTCACTGGTCCACAAGAATCTAATTCTTCATCATCATCATGAAGCATACTGAACCTCGAAATACCATTTAAGTAACCACTGTATTCACAGAAAGTTCGCCAACTACGGTAAAGTCTTTACCAAAACTGTCACGGGGACATTATTTTTATGCACCTCTTAATTTCCTCTGACCTATATATCCTTGCAGGCATGCACAGGCTTTCAGAATCCCCGAAAGACCCGAAATCTTTCAGAAAGCTCTTGCACTTCTTGTGCAAAAATAGTATGTAACATTATTATGTACTTTATGAGACATCACAACATGAATGTTTGGACAGAACTTCATGTTTACGCCCTTCAGAACTCCCACGTGTGATGGATTGTCAAGCTAGCAAACAACCGATTTAATAAATGTGTGGGAAATGGTGCTCCACGTACACAAATCCATGCCAGGTGTTGTCATTTTGTTTGTTATTGGAGGCCATGAAGAAAGAAAGTTGTGATCGTGCAAATGAAAATGGTAATAACAATGATGCTTGACTACCTATCACAAGTAGATAAAGGACTAGCACGTGGGAACAATTTATTTATACTTTCACCTTGCACCCATTGCATCTTACCCTACCGCCAACGTACATGAGAACGTAAACACTTTTTTAAATGATACTGAAATAGACTATAACAACGAAGTGAAGGAAAAGTTTCATCCTGTAAACCTACTTTGACGAATGCAACATACGTAAGCCGAAGCCCTTTAAAATTTAGCAACGTGCCTTTACCAGTACCACAGTTCGTACCCTAAACTCTGCCACCACAGTTGTGGCATTCTTGGTCAGGTATGATGCTTTACACTTTAAGCAATATTCCGGATTTGCCACGCTCCATTTCTGGATTCCACTTGGAGAACACTTTTACTTCCTACTTGTCACTGACTGAATCTGTTATGAAGGATATTTAATAGTGCTCGAGTATGAACGGTAATTTTCCATAACATAATCCTCGTTGTATTAATGTTTTGGGTGGGCATGGTAATACTAATAAGTAGGACTTGACGCTTTTGTTTTTCTCAAAGACGCACGAACTTTTGCGTGGGTATTTTTGGGTTGACCACACATTTATTTGATGTGAGCCGTGTGGTCAATTGGTTGCTCAGATTATTATTACGTGTAATTCGGACAAACGTCACTAGAGTTTGCCGTATGAAGTATCATTGTCACAATGGTGATTCTGTAGGAGTATTTATAATGAATTTTTAGTTACAAAAGTTTACCACTCTTGTGACCAATGTAAAACTTTCAGCCTGCATGTTTCAGTCGTTGCATCAAATACGATTTAGTTGCGAGTTACCAGTTCCTTCAGAGATTTTCCAGAAATTGAATAAAAAATGAATTTGTCAGAAGGACACGGAGCTATTGTGATAATTGTCTGCTTCACATCCCCACAAATGTGTGAGTGAATACAAGTTAAAGACTTGTACACAACAATGTTAAATGGCTTGCTTAAAATGGAAAGGGCGGACGCGTTGAAGGAAAGAGGATTATCGAATTATCCACTCGATTCATTCTTGTGGATATGATTTATGATGACTCTATTCCAGCGTAAGTGACCCGGGTATATATGCAATGCAATTTCATGAGAAACTCTAAATTAGCATTTTAAACATAAACCTTTCAGCATATTTCATATTTCAGACTTGATGTCGTACAAAAAGTCCCGAGAAACTACGTTTTTTCTTGGAAGTAAGCAACTTGCATAAATGTAAGTCAACCTCACACTAGACCTTATCGTTTCCTGCGCTTCTCAACCAAAAATAGTTTCCAAGTGGTCTAATAATTGAATAGGTTTGAGAGCGAAAAAAAGTTGTGTGGAGATGTTTAATCAAGTCGGGATATTAAAAAATAGGATCATATTTCAAATTCTCAACAAGGCAGGGTCTTGGCTACGACGTGAGCGTGTATATCATAAAGAAGGGAACGCTGTTTTATGTGATTGGCTTGCTCGTCTGTCGTACGGTATAGAAATTGGTTGTAAATATCTACAACATACATAAATTCACTTACCATAATCCAATCCAAAAATATCTTTGATGTGAGCTGTAAAATACTCTAATCCTTATATTTAATTGAGAAATTTGGTTTTTATCATCAAATTGTTGTTAAAAATATATTTCATTTTTACCTTCTGGCAAAACCATGCATACATTTTCATCTTGCCAGTTGGTTCTGTTTCCGTAAATCTATTTTGGTAGAATTGTGCCATCGCATCTCTGCCACTTGTGAGTTTTCGACGGTTTATTAATACCAAAGCTACTTTCTACTCTAGTGAAATGTTAAGTGAATTTATACAAAGTTTAGCACCCTCATCTGCCTTGAAATATGATGACATTTGGGTACCAACGACACCAGACCAGACATGCGAGTGAACGAACAGAAATGTTACCAGTTGCAGGGCAAATCTCCCAATTCTATATTCAAGATTCACAGAAACAATGTCCAGATGCCAACAAAAATGCTCCAAAACTTCACATTTGACAATTTTGTATAAAAATTACGAACCAGTTTTCCCCTCATATCTACTAATTGCCTATCTATCTATCCTTAGACAACTACTATTCTTAATTCCAGATACGAATGGCTACATTTTTTGATTCTATGCAAATTTTGAATACGTAATTTTGTATGACACAAGCTTGTCGCCTTTACAAAGTCACACAATGGTTTTCTCTCCATATTGTCATTCTGTTGAGCTTATAAGGACTTATGATTAGTGAAGATGACGTTTCCGCTCTAAATAAATATAATAGTGGAAAAGGCAACGTATTTTTAGATATTGTAGAGCCACTTAATACTCTTCATTTGAATGCAACACAACTAAAAGCGTGCGAAAATTGAGTTACGCATTGGCACCATTATCCCCATCCCCATTCATAGACGACAAACGCTGAATTCACTCCAAATGTCTATTATATTCTTAGAATTTATGGAAACTTTATTTTTTTCATGAAAAAGGGACGATTTTTGCTGTTGCGGTGGTAGTGCACAACCCTCCTCCTTTTTCTACCGTGAAATGAAACTGAACCAGTTTGTTCAATCGCACTCGTGGGAAAAATCAATATCCGTCAAGTGGAACACCACTTTCACCACAGTCTCACAAGCTCAGCAACACCAACGCTCGTCCTCAACAAATGAATGACTTGAGCGAAAAAAGTAGCAAGTGAACTGTAAGGTAAGCAAAAAGCATATCGTGCATGATATGCATAAACGTCGTAAGTGCATTTTGGCGTAACGGCATAAGGCTCCTAACAGCGGTGGCTGTTTCGCGCC
>JAQFZW010002845.1:0-15215 GCA_034687055.1 Heteromurus nitidus
GCAAAAAATCTCTAACAAGAGTGACAATGACTTTAATGACAATCAGAAACATTTATCGATTGATCTGGTATTGCAGAAGTATTAAATGCTTCATGCCGCATTATTTTAAGTCCCCTGACCATGAAAAATGTACAGAAAATGTCGAATAATTGTACCCATCTATAAAAATGCAAAATTAATTTAAGAGCCATATTTACGAAAAATTACTCTTTACTTATTTTGATGATATCCATCTTATTACCATATACGCAAAATGGAACCCGAAAACCTGTGGATTTTTTGTATTAGTAATTTTAAATTAAATATAGTAAATGTTATTACAGTCTTACATAATTTCCCGAAGATCTACAAAACTCGATAAAATACAATATTGTGAGTATATTGTATTTTATCGAGTTACCTACTTCATTTTCGCCTATCGCACCAACTACAGTTCACATCGAGTAACGACCGTATTCACCCCAACAATTAATTTTCTACTTTGCATATTATTTATTTAAAAAATCAGCTTCCATTTCAATTTCTAAATCATAACCCCAAACAACACTACTTGCGCACATACTAGTGCACGAGTTCATCCACTCATTTTCAATTAACGATTCTGCCCCTGACTTTGAAACTGAATCTTACTCAAAGCTTCTCTCTGACTATATTTACTTGTTTGCGTCGTCAACTGTGAAATCTCATGCAATGCGAAAACCCTAACGATATAAATATAAAGTATGTTCAAACATTAAACAAAAGCCCATATTAAATCATTAACTGACACATCATCTCCATCCCTATAAACGAACAAAATTCTTTCACTTGACTAATTTTCCTCTTCACGATAGTTGAAGGATTATCTTGCTATCTTTCTTGTAACGTAATCCTCTTCTTATCTTTCACCAAACTACTAATTAAATTAATCCACTACGCAGAAAATCATATACATGAGCTTCACTTCTAATCTCTTCATCCTCATCATCATTGTAATAATCTCCTTAAGCGAATTATGAATGTGAACCTGTCCATCATTTTTTACGAATGATTTTTTCTTCATCTCTCTCTCTCTCTCCTCTTCTCTCTTTACGTTTTTGCATTATTTAAACAATTTTCTCAGGTCATGAAAAAGTGAAACTGACTAAACTGAAATATAATTATGTGTAGCGTATCACCATATATGCACAAATGTTACAACCACCAATTTGAATAAAAATCATAACATTTTCCCCCATCGTAATCAAGTGTTTTGCTTCTCCTCTTCTTATAAAATATGTAATTCGAATGTTGAAATTGCTTTATTATCTGTGAAAAACATGACTAGCTGAAAAAATATGTGGCCTTGTGGCAACTTATTTAACTCTTTTTCATCAAAATACGTTAAATCAGTCAGTCGATCACAAAAGCGTAATTTTTTGCGCTTCCTCATGAATAAAAAAGTAAGCATGAAGGAGCGTATGCGTGGAATATGGAGCAAAACTATCAATGTCGACAATAGAAAAAATGTAGTTTTCAAAGCAAAAGTGCAATGTACGTCGTGTATTTTTACTCCTTTTGTGAAATCCTCATTCCAATTGAATGCAGATTTCGAAGAATTTTCTTTGTGACTGAAAATGTGAGAAAACGAAAATAGGGGTTATGATGTGATGTGTGTGTTATAAGCGGAGGAGGAGAATTCTGATACGATAATAATACACAGTGCAAAAAAATTGAAGTTGTTCAATTTTTTTCTTATTTCATCGTAAATCACGATTTTTTCGAAAGACTGCCAGCATTAAAAAATATTTTCGTAAAACGTAGGTATATTCTAATGATGGTACCTACTTAAAATTTTACCACTTCATCTTCTCATGAAATACTTTGATTGTCTCGCACAAAAAAACTAAACTTTCCATGCAAAGCGTTTAAACATTTTTTGCGAATTTCTAATCTTATTTAAACAAACTACGTTTGTAAGGTAAATTACATGTGTTAGGTTAATAGTAATTTAGCCATATTGGAAAATGATTGGTTTTATAGGGAAGTCATTCCACCAATTACATTGTTGTCGTCTCTCCATCATCATCATTATCGTATCATACCCAATTATTTAAAACACTCTGACCTAGGTTAGAAATCATTGTGAGAAATCCTAACGAACCATAGCTATTTTATATATGAGTTGATGCAACTTCAGTAATAAACTAATATAGTTTCATTTTCTGAGATTTAAAGATACCGTAATTGACTTACATTAAAGGGCATGTTTGGTCCGTTCATTTTTGAAATGCTTTTTAGTATATTTTTATGTCGTTTCTGTCAGCAAGATTTCCCTTTCAAAATTTATCGGCATTGCGTAGAACGCATTTCCTTTTTCAAAAAAAATGCATTCTACAAGAATTTTCCTCTCTGCACAACTCCAAAAATGTCACGAGTTACTACACCTTTGATATGGCGTGATCAGAGGGAGATTATAATAAGGAGAGTGGAACCAACTCTAAAAAAGATTTTTTTTTTTCAAGTGAGTTTCTGTGATCTCCTACTCAAAACTTCATCTCATCTCTAGTTGATTATAATGATGGACAGAAAAAAGACACGGACGAGGCGACGAGGATGTAACACATGTATAATGCGATGAGGATGGATGATAATGATGATGGAAACAAGTTATTTTGTTTTTCTGTCAATTGCCTCTACTTCGCCATCATCATGGTCTATATATGTGACGGTATTTTATTATTCTCAAAAGGAGGAGAAAAAAGAAATTATTTCGTTTCCCTTTCATTCAATTACGGATGTGATGTGTAGTGATGTACGAGGATGCAATTCTCAATATTGCACCTCCTGTGCACATCTCAAAATGATAATGAAAGTGAGACGGAGAGAGAGAAAATCCTTGAGATTAATTTTTTTCCTTTCTCGCTGGTGTTTTCTTGTATAAAACGAGCACAATTACGGAATTTTATAGACCTGCTATTGTGATGATCGTCATGTTCAAATGGTCATGTATGGAATCGTGTAAATTATGTGATAAATTGTGTGTGTGTTCTCAAATATAAGTATTTTAATTGAGCGGATGCACCTCTCATTAGAATACTTTTCAAGTGATAATTGGCCTTTGTGACTTGTTCGATCTCTATCATTCGTCACATCACACATATATACCCACCTGAGAGAAAAGACATAGTCATTAGCAGATTAACTTCTTTTGCTCCTTTTGAAACGAAATGCTCAAAGTCGAGAATATATATATGCAATTTATTTTCAGACCTCCTCAGGTGTTTCGTTTTCTAGGATAATTTGAGATAGGAAAAAAGTGGCTTGAGGGATGAAACTTTTAGCGTTATTTATGCTTCATTAAACCCTGCCGATTTTTATCAAATGCCATTATTTTCTCAACTCGCAAAGTTTGACGTTTTCTTCTTTCTTTTCTCTTTCGATGCCCAAAAGCTTTCAGATTAGTAGCTGCATATATATATCGTGTGTAAGCAAAAGCATGCACCAACTGCGCACTCACTACTCAACTCAATCCAATTTTCATCCGTTTATGACAACTGGCCATAAGAGCAGAAAAAATCCATTACAACACCCGCACACATACACATCTCTCTTTTTCAAGTGGTACTTCTCACGAGAGAGAGAGAAATGCATGTTATGCCGAAGGATGCTCTGGTAATAAAAATATTATGACAGTTTTCGCTCTATGCATAATTTTTTTTGCTATTTTGAAAAGACAACGGCATACACAGTGCAAAAGTGACAATATGGCATGTACCATGTACATGTTGAGTAGGTATATTTTCGTGTGCATGTTTAAAAAGTATAATATACATATTTCTCAGAGTTTCTTTTCTTTTATAATTTTCCACCACGAACAAAAGCTAAATAATTCTGAGTGAGCACAACCGCACTCTCATCTCATCTCTCATTTGCTTATATGCTCGGCTCGTTGTTTAGAAAGCTTTATAGGTAAAAACATTTTCAGTGTTAATGTCCTCTTTCTGTCTTTCTCTCTTTTTCTACTCTCATCGTCAGTTCAAATGATGAGTTTATCTTTGGCTGGTTTGGAAGTTTGGAAGATTTTTCATTAGCACTTTTTTGTGTCCGCCGTCGTCCGCATAAATGCACTTTTCTTATGATGACGTTATGAATGCGAAAGGTCCTTAATAGATGCAGACGTTCACTGCAAAAATCATTTTGGGCACGAGACAAACGACAATGCTTGATCTGTCTATCGTCAATAACATCAGTCACTCGCTCACTTTACGAATTGCTTGTTTGGAAATGTAAAATCTCTGTACATGGGTCATAAAAGGAGAAAACATGATTGGGCTTTCCCATTATAATCGGATAACAATATATTACATTATACACACCTGGCATAACTGACGCCAAAAACTTGTATAATAATTTATTGGATAAAGGGCGCACATATATATATTTTTACTCTCATCCTTAAACAAAAATAATACCTCTCCATCTTGTTTGTCTCAATCATCGTATGTCATCATCAAGCTCCGAGTATCGTCCAATTTACAGCCTTGTAAGGGATGCATATAGAAAATGAGGGAGAAACGTTGCTAAAAAAGAAGAAAAGATTTTCTCGTGATATAATTCTCAATTTCTCCCAGTGAGAAAAAATATATGCGGGGTTAACTACTTCATCGAGAATATAATCTGGTGAGTGATCATATTTTAAGGTCGTCCCTCCTTCAGATATATATTCTCTATGTCCAATTCGAAGAAACAAGGTATCGAGGTAATCAGCTAGACTGAAGAGATAAAAAACTAAACTGCCATGAGCATGGTTTAACCGTTATTTTACAACATTTTTTTGTTTCACACAGAAAACACTTTTCAACTTGCATAAAATTACTGAGGCAGAGAACCAGGGCAGTAGTGGTGCTTCTGTGAAGCAATATGCTTTATGAAAATGAAGTGCAATATAATATTTCCAAGTTTATCGGCTTGAACCATTATTTGGTTGGGTCTAAAAAGGCAAGGAAATATTTTATGTAGATTTTCTTGACAAGATTGCACATATTGCATACTTGATGCATGCATAACATGCAACAAAACTGCAGTAAAAGTCTGAACCTCGTCACGGATATTATTTTCTCAGATTATATTGCGATGAGCTTATCACCACAAAACATCGTTACAAACAGAAGGGATCTGATTTGAAGATCAAATTTACAAATATTTTCTACATGATGTGTCTTATGTCCGTCGTGAACTTTTCCTTCTGGCATCAAAAAAGGGAGAACTTAACCCACTTACCCTAATTGAGGGGTTTCATACCGCTGCAGTTGGACTTACAACTTACCGTCCCCTTAAAAAATGGAGGAAGTATGCATCTGAAAATCCCTTATCTTTTTTACGAGATTCTCGTGTTTCCGATGACGGTTTGTTCACATTTCTACTTTTTTTCACTTCATTTTTTTCTCTCTCTCTATTGCTTGTGTAAAAGTGAAGGACACGCAGTCGCAGTGGCTAAAGTTTTGACATATATTTTTTGCTAAAAGGATAAAATGCATGTCTGCATAATCATCGTCAAGTCAGGAAAAGCATTCATCAGTCTCAGTATTTCTCTTTCTTTTTCGTTTCAGACTTCCTTGTGAAAATGAAAGAATACTAAAGAATGCAAAAAAGTTGCATTTTTTATTATTATTATTTTCAGATTGAGCTCATTCTTTGGTGTAGAAACTTGCACACGTTGTGTTCTCTCTCCCTCTCACTAAATTGCTTTAAAAAATTAATTTTGAATTCGTTTTCATTTTCACAGGGGAGGACGCATGGAGTCTCACGTTTTCATCTCATCTTGAGATTAGCTTCTCTCATATGCAGAATCATCACAACATTCATTTACAGACAATTCCCTCGTGTCATTTTCTCTTCTCTTTTCTGCTTCTGAAATTGAAAACAAAAAAAAACTGTTTTTGAGGATACCACACATTCCATTCAAAAGAGAATCAAAACGATTTTCCTTTTTTACCCGTTAAACATATATAGTTTTTACTATAATTTCATATTCTTTGATGACGACATTGAGGATAAGTTTCGTACCAGAAGTGATTGCATATTTTTGGCATGGTCATATGTGACTAGCCAGTTTTGAGGAATTTAAATAATGATTAGATCCATTATTGGCTCATTACCGTTCATCTTGGAAAATTATGAGGGATATGTGCTCATGCATCAGCTTAACTTTATATTTGACGGTGACGCAAAACTGTCATAAAAAACTAGGAAAACTATTTGAATTATGTATAATCCATCCATGTAAAAGTGCTGTCATCATATTTCCCACACGTTTAAAAAAGCTAAATACTTAATGATCAAACGATACAATATTTTCACAACAAAATTCCTCTTACACACGGTGTAAACTCATTGTGATACGAATTTTGTGCTTCACATATTGTCAAACAAAACTGGCACATATGTAAGTGCATCATGCACACATTTTGTCATCCTTTGTAATCTTGGCCAAGTTCCGACATTTACGACCTTACAGTCTTGATCTCAGTTTGAGAAATGAAGACAAAAGGTTCTAAAACACTGTCACAGTTGCGCCCAGTATCAGCAATTCTCGCGAGAAATATATTGTAAAGTGAAAAGTATGCAAAAGAGATTATCTGATCTCCCCATAACTTCTCGAATATGACGCTAATGACATTGTAATACCGCTGTGTGTGTATTATATGATGTTGATGATGGGGATGACGACGCTTTTATTCTCCGACACAACTCGCTGTGCGAGTTGTGTCTTGTGTCTCGTGTGCATTTTGTCTCTCTCTCTCTCTCCATTCCAAACTCAAGCACATTATCTCCGGCGGCCCACTTTACACTTATTTCATTTCTCTTGTGTAAAATAAGAGTTTATAAAAGTTGCTCATCACTGGTGCAGATCTCCGTGATCGCATATCTATCGAAAACGAATTTTCAAAGTGAGCTCTTCTGCGCGAATGTTGCTTCAGAAATAAAGACGAGTTTTTGTCTTCTCTCTCTCTCTCAATCTGTCTCCCTTGATTTGATTTACTCTCTTCAACTGATTAGATCAGAAGAATGAAGGTGATTCGATGATGCTGGCCTCTTTTTTACATTGACTTACAAAAATACATATAAAATTCAGCTGCATTGTTTTTACAAGCCAGAGCAGAGATCATCATGCAGAAGGGGCTCAAGTTACCGTCACTCGTGAATCCTATTGAATATCACTGTTTGGAATGATTTGTTACTTTTTAAAAACCCATTGTCAATTACCTACGTTAGTTCAGGGTGTTAAATAATGGAAATTGAGTCAGAGATGATGATGATGACGAGAAGGAGATAAAGGGATGCAATGCAGGAAAATGAATGTCAGCTCAGCATCTTCAAAAGGTTGAAGGAATACAGACTCAAACTCATTAGGTGTTCACTCAGAGAGTGGAAAAATATGATTCATTCGATACGATGATAAGTGTGAAGGAAAAGATGATCTGGTTTATCCGGTCCGAAAAGAAGGGGAACTATCCATCTGTGCTTTATTTGAAAAAAAAAAAATATTTATGCGTCCTTCATCTCATCCTCATCGTCTCTGTCTTGTAGACAAGACAGGAATGAGTGTGATGGGGCATGGCGTGCGACGCTCTCTGCATGTTTCGAATACGGAAACCCTTTATTTTGCAGATCAGAGAAAAGCATATATGTGGTCTGGTCATGTTCTCATGTCATTCCAACGCGAAAGCAATTTTGCATACTTAGCGCAGTCCCAGAGTGTCTTGCATTTTAAGTCATATTAATCAAAAGGAGGAACCCGTCACGGTGGGAAATGGCTCTAAAAATGTGCTGACATTCATAATTCATCATGTATTAAAGAGAAGTGGTGCATACACTAACCGACGAATGGTATTATGTTATTTTGCACATTGTTCTTTCACTGATGTGATTCAAAGTAACAGTGTAACACGTCATCACCATCGTTCGTACACACACACTACAATATATACACACTCGTTTCACTGCACCACACCGATATGAATAAATCTCGCATTTCTTTGTTCTGCTCGATTTTCTACAAATCTAATTCAGGTCAGTGCAAGGTACACACTGTTTTCCACATAAGAGCCAAAGAGAGAAGAAAATCATAATAAAATATGATATACGAGACAAAAATGATTGTGTATTTGACCATTCTTCGTTTAGGTACATTTTTCAAGGGGAGAGAAAAGTACACATGACTTTTTTTTACTATTCTCAGACTTTATCTTTGTAATGTGCAGAGCGGCACTTGCCACACTGCAAAAATTTGTTTCTCAGCGAGGGACCGAGCACAAGGGCTGCGAGGAAATGTGGAATTATACTTTTTTTTAGTAAAAAAAACTCTTTTTGAAGCTTAGCTCAAACACACGAAATTGGCTGATTGCATGCGAACCTCTCATGATGATGATCAAATAGGATTCGTAGTCGAGAACATTACATACAATCATGAAATTAGAATTTCATGGTGGAAGATGCAAGACGGGATCACTCAGAAACGGATCTGAAGTGTGGAGTACGACACGAGCACGGCAAAGTCAGTTCAGTTTAAGTCAGATCCTTTGTGCAGACGAAGACGGATGAGGATGATCCATGTATAAAAAAGTTTGAGAACAATGGCCAATGAAAGCGGAATGTTATGCAGACATATTCAGTTTATTTCTTGAGCAAATTGTTCAAGTTCATGACTATTCGTTTGTCAACAAAAATTATATAAGTTGTCGGGAAATTGTTTGAATTCTTAAAGTTTTGAAAAATAGGACGATAAACTACGTCATCACGGCTATCATCACTTTACCCTTTACCAACCCAACGATATGGTACATGCAGCCTTTGTTCATGTGCAAATCATAATCATAGACTTTATCCTTTTTTGCACAAAAAGTAATTATTTTTGCAGTGATGAGCATATCGCGAGTACTTAGACAATATACGTTTGGATACGTACACTCATCGTCAGTATTCAATCATGTCATTCATTCTTTCAAAACTGCGCAAAATCAAATCCTACACGTTGCGTACCAAAATACATGCACACCGTTGGAATCAGAACGAAAATCGTGTTTATAATCGCTCGCATTTCGTGATGAAAACGAAAACACATTAAGCATCAATCAACTCCTCAGTTTCAGTCACACTCACCGACTTTTATTTTTTTCTCCCATATATTTGTAATTCCATTCCTGCTGAACAAGTCTCTCAGCTTCAAGAACGACTTGAATTAATCACGAGAAAATAGAAATGGAGCTTCCCGAGCGTTCTCTCGCTAAAGTGTGAATGTAATTACAGTAATTCATGAAAATATTCCTGCGTATGTCTGCACACTTTGTAGGTAGACATGCATGCGCGTCTTGTTTTTTGGCGGATGGTCTACATTATTTCAATCATCCTTTTCTTATGTGCGTAAATATTTTTTTTTGTTCTCAAGTATGACTATACGAAAAGCACCCTCTTCCAACATAATTTTTTCCTTAATAAATCAGAGAAAGTGTTAATGATTCGTGACAAACATTCTGATTAGCTTTGGTCATTATATTATATTCACATTCTTCAATTTTAATTGGATCCTTGTTTCATATATATCGGAACATAATTTCCCCCTAATTTCGCAAGCTTTATAATTTTTCATACAAAAAACATTTCCGAGGAAGATGGATTTGGTTTCTTGATTGTTGTGAATTGCTCTCAAATATATGCACACATTTCCTTTCCTCTTTTGACATATCCTCATAAACACCATCGGTTCGAGGAATGTCAATAAACAGGCCATGAAAATTGACGGATAAAGATAAAAAGTAGTAATTAAATAAACCTCAATCTTGCCCAGTTGCCTCTTCTACATTAATGAATTCTTGATATACGCTACCGATTCTAATCAAACCAGTATTTTCTTTTTGCAGATTGCGACTCACTTCAAAAGAAAACGAAGAAGAGGAGAGAGAAAAAATGAAACAATGAGCCCAGCTTGAGCAAACAGTGAATTTTTTTTGCCGACTTGTGTTTTCTATTTGATTTGATCCTAACTGATACATTATGCATTCAAGCAGAAAGTCAAATGCCACGATGAGCGCGGCGGTATGTGACGTGTTTGCTCACAGCACTATTTTTTGCGTTATCTAATGATGCACGGTTGATATGTGTGATGGCACCAGGTGAGGTATACTCCTTTACCTTGTCATCTTTGTGAATATTATGATGAGATCAGAATCAGTGCGCGTCTTCTTCAGTCAGTTTTCTTTTTGTACTGATAGCCATCAGCTTCTGTCTGATAGTGAGATTGTGAGTCTGGACTGGATACATATTGGCCATCAACCTATTGAATACAAAATATAGCATATGCACACACCTTCTGTGACTTGATGCAATCAAGAAGTCGAAGAAGAGATGAGCCAAAAGAGAAAAGACAGGTTACTAGAAAAGCCTTAGCTTTAACTTTAATCCATCACGAAATAATAATAATTTTTTTCCTCTGTATTTTTTCCTTGATCACAGCTTGATTGCTTATCTATCACTGCTCATTAAGGACTCGCAATGGTTTGAACAACTCGCGCAATAAGTTTTAATGGATTTTGTAAGAAAGACGGTAGTGTGGAGATGATGATGAAATGTGATGTGGATGTGGGTAATGAAATGTACAATTCAACAGAAAATGTTTTAAGTTTTTTTTGGTTCAGGTCATAGCAGAATTAAACATCATTTCATCTTGGAAAAAATGTGCATATGTAATCCACTTGTGTACTTAAGCCTAGAGCAATGTCGAGTGCCCCGATGAATGAATGTAAAATAAAATACACAAGTCAAAAAAAATAGTCAATGTATTGTTTTTATCAGAGGATTATTAGTGTTTTTGTGCAGAAGGAATATGAAGATGAAGTAGATTCAATCCAGCTTTTCACAACCAAACACAATTTTTTGTACCTGCATGTCAAACATGCAGTTATGCACACACAACTGCACTTTGCAGCATGCGGTGCAGCACATTAAAAAAAGTTTGTTTTTTCAGATTGATTTTTCCACAAGTTTTTTTTTATATTGTCACCATTGAGTTTTTGCGAAGAGAGCAGCAGCATGAAAGTTACATTATACCATAACCAGTCGAAGTTTCACCACTTTCTGCCAATATCTGCTCAATCAAGTGTTTCATCAGGATGGTGTGTAGATGATAATCTCCCGCTGATATAGTTATGCGGATTGGCTAATTCATTCTTTTTGGTCGTGAACAGTCAATAGGTCGACGAAGAGCGAGATATATGATACGACACGACACGGTTGAATTTCAAGGTTATAAGGATTAGAAATTAATTATTGAGTTCAATCTCATCACACTTGGTTTTAGATTTTTGCTTGTTAACGATATAAAATCATCGTCAGTATAAAGTAAATTGTGCCTGTGGTTTAAACGGGGATGAGAGAGAGGGAGAAATAATGTGTATTATATCAATCATCTAATAATGCCAAAGTAAATAGACTTCGTAACACTTTCAAGAATCATTCAATTCATTCAAGGGTACATTAAATTTTTTCATCTAAAATGCTCGCTATCAGCGGAGATTGTTTTATAACCTAGACCCAAAGTGATAATGCAAAAAAAAGTGTCTGTAGAGAATGTCAGAATGTAGGTACAAATGAACAAGCAAGTTCCATCTTCCATGCAACTTGAATCATTGAGTCTACAAAACTAATATCATCAAAGTCACTCATGTACCCATTTGAATCCTGTACCCTGACATCCTTTAAAATTTTAAAACAAAGAGGATATTTTTATAAATATCCCACTAGTTCGATCAACCCATGAGCTTAACTTTTAAACCACTTGTAAAACTGCAAATACCACAACTGCATGGAAGACAAACGGTTTTGCATTAACAATGGATGCTGAGATCAGAATAGACATATGAATGCATTTCTGGCTGAAGAAGTAGCATTATTTTTTTAACAAGGACATATTTCAATAGATGCCTTCTGAACTTCACTCTAAGAGAGTTGCATTGTTTGCATGTGCAACAACTTCATTTTTCATAGAAGCAGGAATTCTTGAGAATATAAACTACTTAAGTTCATGAATCATGATGCGGGTAATCAGCACTTAAACTCAGCATTACCACTTATCGCGAACGATATGATATCTAACATTTTATAGTTTAAATTACAATTGACAACCCCTATTTGATATTAGCATTATTGGCACAGTTGAGCTGCGTGATAGGAAGGTATTAATTATACCACTGTTGACTCTTTTTTAGAAGAGATGGCTAGATTGAAAACCAGTGATACCAGTCCAACAAATTTTTTTAAGCTCAAAAAGATTGGGTTTACATGATCTTCATGAAGTACGAACATTAAATGTTGCTCAAGTCAAAAGGGGGAAGCAAACGATTATATTGTTCACATGAGTTTTTATCATTTTGTCTAGCTTTTCTCGATGAAGTATTTAAGACGGACTGTTTTATTGAAACTGAACGGGGAAGAGTATTTATGACAAATAATTCAATATAATAGCAAGTTGCACATGGCTGAATCACGCTGAGAAATCATGTAAATCGTGAAATATTAATTGAGCGAAATGCATTCGTGCAATAGTCATTGGGCATAAACTATAATGCGGTGTGCATGTGCATATATGCAATATCGTGTTTCCATTTCTTTTGTCCCAGATTTAAACGACAGCTCAGATTGCCTAGCCCAAATAATTAAAATTGAAAGCTATTTGTTTAATTAATAAGGTAGTTTTCCGTCTTCATTATAAAGAAAGGCTGCGTGTTTGATACACGTGCATGTGTACTTTGTAAAAACCATGCGTATTGTTTGGGACAAATGGGATTGCAGCTGACATTTATAATTCAGCCAAATTAATAACCACTAAGACCCAACCAAGTGGAATAAATTTGTCCTCGAAACTTCATACGCAAATAATTTTTGAAATGACCCACTGGCCATGGCACACACTCCAGTAAAGTCCAGGATAGCCTTTATATCTAGTCCATTTGCTCATTTTCAGCAACGGACAAAGATGCCTAAGTAAACCGTGTTAAAGGTGTTACTCCTTGCTACTGCAATATTATTCTATGATTACGTGTAATCATCAGAAAATACTTTTTTATATCATTCCGTTTCCTTAAGGCATAACTTTCTCCTTCAGCTTCATTCCAGTTTTCCTTTATCATAACATCTCCAACTCAACAACAACTTCCCGTTAACCCACTTTTATGACTGTGTCCACATCAAACACAACATAGTTCATGCTGCAACCGAAATGAAGAAAGCAACTGGAATTTGTTTGTGGAATTGTTGGAGTGAAGTAAACCCCACCCCTCCATAATAGCGCACAAACATGTACCTCGATCGCCTTTGACGATAATAACTGGCAGCCAAAAAGCGTAGCATGTAATAATATCTGGAACTTGTCGAGTAAATACGTAACAATTTTTGCCACTTGAGTTGTTTGCTTGACTGACGGCGGAGTTCATTTACGTTTCAGGACAGGTACGTTCCACAGGCACGAAATGACGGGCAGGTTGGCCTTTTCTTTTGTGCCATAGCTCATTTTCTTTTCCCTTATCATACGTACATACCTACGAACACTTGCTCAATTCATGCTCTCACAGCAAATAATATTGGAGAAAGCTGTCATATCCGCCCAATAAGTTTGGCGTCGGTATATTTGAGTATACATACATACGTCACGTGCATGCCTACAGCTATAATGCGATATTACAGCAACTCAAGTGAAAGAAAATATGCCCCTTTTGTGCACACTCAAACTCAACCATCGATCCACTCATGTGTATCTACATACTTTTACCTGTGCTTCAATTCTCCTTCCTTTCACCAACGCTCGCTTATTCCCTTCTTTCTCCAGCGAGCCCGATAGGGTTCTATACTGACGTTGCTTGGGAGCGCGTTTTGACAACAAATACACTCACTGCCACTTCCACTCCGGTTGAAGGAGCTTCTGAGATGACGACTATGAGGTGAGTTTAGTCGCGACGAGGGTGTTAGGTGAATACGTGGTGATTGTGTACTGAAAAATGCAAGTCGCATGTGAAAGTTATGCATAAACACGTTTTTAACAGTGAATTGAGGAAAGTGCTAATGGAAATAGCATAAAAATATTGGTAAAACTGGAGACAGTTTATTTCTCTTCGCACTTCCGATCAAAGGCTTCTAATTTCTATATCGTAGAACACTCCTACCTCTAACATGCGTTTTATTGAGAAGGTGTTCGAAAAGCGTAGAAAGTGCGGAACAATCGACGAACAATGGAAGTGAAATTTGTTTGTAACGTTTAAATATAATCATTTTACATTTGATTTTGATTAAAAAGTGTGAAGAGAAAGTGAAATGAGTGCAATAATGTTATCATAAACGTTTTCTTTGAAGAAACGTTACGAGTAATCCCACTCTATCCATCCCTTCCACCACGCACGTAGTGATTAAAAGTGTATACGAGAATTCGCACCACAATAATGACGATGAACCGCTACAAAACATTAGGTCCTTTAGGAGACGGAACCTATGGTTCTGTAGTTTTAGGACAACGGATTGATACCGGAGAAAAAGTGGCAATTAAAAGGTAAGCTATGCATAGCTGCAATAAAATCGCATAATTAATCTGTTGTGAAAGAAATGTAGCGTCATACTCCGTGCAGATAAATATTTATGCCATAATTAATAACGCATACTATTGGAAAGTACGTAGTCAAAGGTCGCTACTCATTATTTTTCGGGAAGAATTTTCCTCGAAAATATTTTCAGTATTGCTCAGACCTTCGAACAGTGTTCCTTCTTATCACCAAATCCCAATCGAACATCCCAGTCACGAACGACGCAATACCCCTTGGAAACTTAACTTACATTTCCGATCTACTTTCCAAAAGAAAGTGCGCATTTTGCCAGATTTGTGTCTTGTCTTTCTCCACTTCAGATTCAAATAGGGATACTTTTGTGTTCCTTATTTTGTTAAATACCTTGCTTTTGACTGTGACAGTTTTTAAACGTGTGCTCCAACTTACGAAAAACAAAAAGTTAGTTTAGAAAATTTAGCAAAACTCGTGGACGCTCTCCCCGCTCCAGGCGAAATGACCATACTTGACGATGACGACGACATGTTGTTCGAACCTAAAAACCATCACATAACGAAGCTCCTCGACTTTGGGAAGCGAATGGGGAAAGAATTTGAGTGCGTAGAAAAAATCGGGGATGGTGCTTTCAGTCAAGTTTATCATTGTATCAGC
>JAQFZW010002846.1:0-15210 GCA_034687055.1 Heteromurus nitidus
AAAATCTCTCTCTCTCTCTCTCTCTCTCTCTCTCTCTCTCTTCCCATTTAAACTATGCTTCTTGAATTGAAAAGGATAATATTGATGATTTTGCTTCTTATGCAGAAAACAAGGGGAAACGTATAATATATTATCCGCAAATATGTGTGGTGTGTATGTTTTGTATATATCCCCTCTTTTACATACACTTTCGAACGAAAGCTCATAAATATATTAAGCTTCTCTCTTCCTGTCCGCCATACTCGATTACATATGAGCATGTATGTCATGTAATGCGATGTGATAGTCTGTCCTGAATAAAATATCAGACTCGATTCGAGAATATATATGAACTCTGCTTTTCCCCTCTCGTCTCTCTCTCACCGGTGGTGCCGGTGTTGTGGCTCATTCTCTGTCTCGCTCTTCCAAAAAAAAATTATGTGGAAAAAGAGGTTGTGAATGTGAAGTTTGTGCGATATACAAAATTGAACGTGTAGCTATGTTATGCATAAAAGTTGCAGCCTTTTCGTTCCTTCGATTTCGATTTGAATGCATGCATATTACAACAAGGCAAGTGTGCGGAGGAAAGAAGAAAAAAAGCCAAGGTCTTCTCCTTCCTTATTCATATATGCGTGTCACAACCGGTATTTAATTTTATTGCTACAACATATACACAAGCAATAATAATACATGTCGAAAGCTGATGCGGACTCGTAAAAAATCAATCTACATTTAAGTAGGTATAAAAGGAAGAATGGAATGGTGGCATGGCGGTGAGTGTCCGTCCACGTCCAGTCCACTCTACTCATCGACATTAATATCTCTTCTTGTGTCAGTCTCGAGAGAGAAAAAAGCAATTAGTAAGCAGTGTGGCATATTGGAGTTGGAAATTGGAACGGGGAAAAAATTGACATATGTTTCGCTTTGTAATTATGACTTATTGACAGTATGGATGCATGGAGGACTAATAGGAAAATTACATACCTTGGCAGAGTTTTTTTTGTATTCCAACAGAGAGATCCCAAACCTTTTAGCTTAACAATGTTTTAAATCCTTATCCAGTATTATGCATTTCCATATCCTCAGGGAAGAAACAAGGTGACAAAATATCGAGAGAGAGAGAAAAAAGATTGAAATCTTTTCGAGTGAAACCAAAACAGGGAGAGATGCAGACAGACAGCAGAGCAAACCACTCACAAAATATTTCTTCAGTCGAGGAAGATGAGTAGAATCGGAAAATGAAAGTTATGCGTTTTTCGATTTTTTCGAGAGGAAATAGGAATTCTCCAGAAATCCGACTAAAATGTATGTAGACAACAAACTTTTTGTCCCGTGAAAAAACTCAAGCCTTTCCCTTTGCCCAAGAATTCTCGCCGATATCATCCCAACAAAATCCGTCCATGCACATATCTCTACTGTACACACATGAGCGCCAATCTGTCTCCTTTCTCCCACGAAAAGCGAAATTCAGCAGGGGAAAGCTATCACTGTCACCATCATCCTCACACTTTCTCACGGAGACACGAAAGGAGATGATGATCACATCATCCTCGTATTATCTTCTTCCATGTCGGAGCAAATCTCGGTTTTCTCCACTGAACCACATCATCAGCAATCGCTTGGTATTCAGAATACGTCACTTTGAGACAAAAAAATACAAACTTTCTTCTTCTTTCTTTTTCCTCCTCAGAACTTCAACAGTTCACCTAGTCCGCTATTTTCTCTCAAATCAATTTCACCACACGAGCAAGAAAACATGTTCACTTCCCAATCGAGCTCAGAATTTTGTATTTTTGTTTATATTCCCCCAGTTGCCGAGTGCATAGGAAAAGAGAAGGCAATCAAACTATACGTGTCGTCCATATGTGTCGATTATATTTTCGCCTTGTCTCTCAAACCTTGAACAGGTGTGTAAGCAGCCCACATGCACAATGCCCTGTGTCCAACTTACAACTGAGTCTCCAGTCACTCATTCCACCATTGCCTTGTTCTTCTCCTCGACTCTATGAATCCAATATTAGTTTTCTCTTAGAGTCCTTCCTCCAGTCTGGGTAATAACGATGATGACGATGACGATATAATAGCGTTTTTTTCGCCACTCGAGCAGAACAGAGGGAGAAAAGCGAAGGAGAAAAAAAACTACTCCAATATATTTTCTTTGCTTTTTCCAGCTCACCAGCCAAAAAATAGCCGAAAAAAGTACGTGTGTTTTTCTTCTTTTTCTCTCTCTCCGCTATAATCCTCCAGAAAGGGAAATTATGAATACTAGAGTAAATCTAGTGTAAATTTCTTATGCTTTAGTATACTTTTTTATAGAGAAGCGATTTGTCCACCTTGACGAGAACACAGTAACCCTTTCCCTATTAGTTGCGAATTAGAAGTGTGTCTTCCTCATCCACTCCTCTCTCTCAAACTTTATTTTCCTCTGAAACGAACAATAAAACGTAAGACACTTTTTTTAAACAAGATTTATACATAACTGCATAATACATTGGAGACCTTCTATTCTCTATATATAGATTTTTTGTGTGTGTGTGAGTGTTGTTTGTGTTTGTGTTTGTCGTCGGCCCGTTTTGAGGCATCGGATGGCACAGCGTGGCATGAAGCTTTAGCGTCGTCATCATCACCATGTCAAATGTATTAGGAATGGCGAATGGCACGCTATATACCTTGTTCCTTCTTCCTCTCTCTCTCTCACACACAGATACACACGGCAAAGGTATATAGTCAAAGGGAAAAGCAAGCAACTTTATATTTATTACGTTCCATTAAAATTATACAGAGTTTCCCCTTCCTTCCGAAAAAAAAGTTTTCAATGAGAATTTTTTTTGTTTGTTTGTTTGTTGGCATTCATTCGCAGTAGCCAGAAGACCAGACCACACACACAAAAGCTTATAGTAAATGTATGTACACCGGAACGTCACAGTCACCGTCACGGTGGCATCATATCTAACTAATGCATATATCTCTCTCAAGACTTTGAATCGTAGAAAAAGAGAGAAAAAAGAAAAATACACACATTTCCCATTCTTAACGATTTTTCGTTACCGAGAATCGTTGGTAATTGAGAGAGAGTTGAACGTGTATAGGGCCTTTTTATCCTCCGTTTACTCCACTTTTTTTGATGATATCATATCACGACACATGAGAAGACGGAGAATTTCCCCCCGCTCAAATTATCCTTAAACTCAAAAAGCTATTTTACACACACGTTCCTCTTTTATGCCGTCACACATTCGGAAAGGGAGAAGAAAATACCCAGTCTTTATCAGTCACACGAGAGCTGAACTTGCAAAAAAATATGTATATATTCATTCGATTGCATTCAGAGTTGGACGGAATGTTGGAAAGCTGCACATGTGAATGTGATACTGAAGACAAAAAAATATAGAACTTTTTTTTGTTGCTAACTTTCATATATTCCTTCTTGAAGGTTTTCCATATAAAAAAATATACTGGAAGCGAGGAGCTGGTAACACTAACACACTCCATTTTTCTTCCCCGTTACAATAACAACAAACAAAGGGCGCAACTGTATCCAATCCAGTCATCCATTTCCCTTGTCAGATTCCTCCTTGTAACTGATGACTGTTGTAAAAAGAGAGAAATCGACTTTTGCGACTGAGTCGTCTCCTTGTTACATGGGAAAATAGAGGACGAGAGAAACAAGCGTTGCGAATGAGAATGTGAGGATATATTTGCTTTGCAAGCAATGCTCATTTGTTTAGATGGAATCATAGGATAATAATGATGATATTGCAATCCAGGTATTTTGATGGATACATCTTTTATGATGTGAGTGAGCTCATCATATCGTCTCTGATATTTTTAGACTCGAGGTGGAACGGTGCAACTGAATGATGATGATGAGCTTTGGGATATGTGAAAATAACAAAATGGATATAAAAAATAGAAAGAAGAGGGAGACAGAGAGAAAGGGAAAGAATTGATTTTTTACTTTTCCATTTTCACCTTTCTCGAGAAAATGGTAATAAATGGTGGAGATGCATTACCTTCCGAGTAATTTCAACTTGGATAATAGATCACGATTCTTACAGGATGTGGCATAGGGAAGAATATATGGAAAAGAAGATTATATGAAGGAAGAGGACACACTCTTGCTCTTGAGTGAACAAGTTTTTTTCGGAGAGAAAGTTTGGGTGAAAATATGGAGGGAAGATGATTCAATTACAAGTTTAAGGCGAGAGAGAGAGAGAGGAAACGAATATAATCTGTGGAAAGTGTGTGTTTTTTTCGGAGTAGAATAGGAGAAAAGTTGTGATTGGGAGTGTGATGGGGAACAAATCAATGGAAATTTGTAATAAAAAAGAGGAAGAAGAAGAGAGAATGTGTGAGTGTGAGTGCCACAGCGAGAATTGGAGAAGGAAATAAATATGAGATGAGAGGGAAAGGGTTTTTTGGAATGTGGAGAGGATGTATTTTGTAGAATGTAGAGAGGATCCTGTTATTACATTGAATGGGTCATCCATCCACATTCCAGGCCAGTCTACTGATTCCTTTCTACTCCAAAAGAGTCTTCCCACAGGGATCTCTCCCCCTTTCACAAGGTTTCAAACGGTATTTTACATTTGTGCTGGTTGAGAAAGAAACGTGTACAAGTGCCAAACCTGATTCCAGCTCGAGCGATGGAGGGAATCAAAGAGACTCAAATGTGGGAATGGAATGGAGGATTGAGGTGACCAAGATCAATACAACAACTATTTATGTTTTCATCTGAGAGTCGGAGTGTTAGTGCATATCTCATCATTCGTTAAAGTAATTTGATCTGTGGACATGTTTATTTGACGAAGGGAAACAGTTTTCAAGGTAAATAATCCTGTTTTTGAAGCCTAAATCTAGCGTCGTCTTTCGAGAATTTAATATTCACAAAAATCTCATAATAAGTCAATGTTGAATTGCGAATTTATGGAGAGGGGGAGACGGAGAGAACATAGACAGGGATTCATTCCCTTGATTAATTGTCCCTGAGGTGGCACGTGCCACCGGCAATTGTACGACGCAGCAAAAAAGTGACAAAGAAGAAACAGAAGAGATTATGACGGCGACATTCTACATGACAAGGTGATTTGGCGGCTTTGAGCTTACACCAAAATATATCCCAAAAAATCATTATAAATTTGAATAGACAATTTTCTTGTATGCTTATTTGTAGTATTGCAATCTTGCATAAAACCTTTGGCATTAATGAAGACGACACGAAGCTTCTACTTTTTTATGTTTGGGTGGAGTAATGACTCATCCCGCTCATCGGAAGATGCAAAAATTTACAGAGATGCGACTCTGTACAAAATGTATATATAAAAATTGTACGATATTTTTTATTTATATTTTGGCTTTGATGTATTTTATGAGAAAAGTGTCTCAAGGGAGATTACACCACACATTTGTTGATACATTTTGGCAAGAGCGATAGCCAGCCAGTGGGTGCAATATTAAAAGATCAAAGTGGTATGTTGAGAAAATAATTCTTTGCACTTGTTCATATTAATATTTTGTGTCGGGTTTCTCTCTCTCTATCGTCTCTTCATGTCACAGCGACTACTTACTTACTACTCTGCTCCACAGTGCACACACACGCCTTTCCAAACCCAACTAGCGAATATTTTTATTGCTTGTTCTCTCTTTCATGGGCAAACGTCCAACAAAGCGAAGAGAGAGAGCGAAACTGAGTAGATGTAAGTCAGAGTCAGAGTCAACACTCACTTCCTCTTCTTCTCCTTCTCCACCTCTCTGAGCCCAGCCTTTTTTTTACCCTCGTCGTCTCTACCTACTCCCAAACTCCGGCAAAAGCCATTACACACTTTTCCCTTCTTCAAAGTAACTCTCTTTTCACTCGTCTCGTCTATGATGATCGTTCTCGACCGGGGTTTGGAGAGGAACTTGAGCTAAAGTAAATAATTGATAAGCTAACCTGTTTATTGGATTGTCTGTAGAAGTCATCGTCAGGTAGGCCGACTTGCCGACTGCCTTTTCTCCTCGCGGCATCCTCTCCTGCCCTCGTTGGTCGAATGGGTTGCGTTTGGCCGAAAGGATGACTGGAATGTGAGGAGAACGAGGTGGTGCTCTGCCCTCCCAAGTAATGCGAAGCGGACTGCGACACGCTCGACTGGCCCAGTCCTGACCCTTCGGGATCCCTCTTCCCGGCGAAGATCAAGTGGGTCCTGTACCCTCGGTGGTCACCATCGTCCTTATCTGCGTTATTCGCATTCTCTCTGTTACTCTTTATCTTATTAAACATCACATTCATCTTGGCGGCTTGATTTTGGGGACAAGAATTGTCCCCCTTGAGTTTTGCACAAAAAATCCAAACTCTTATTTTTTTTAAAAAAAATCTCTTATGCCAAATTTTCTATTAAAAAATTAATTCATCTTTTTGGAAGTAATTGTATCACAGCACAGAGCACATTATATAAAATGCATATTATATATTTTTATTTTATGTAAATCACAGCTAAATCTGTTTTGCTTTTGCTACAAACACGTTTCTTTTTTTTCTTCGGGGAAGATATAATGAGTAACCAAGGCTACTTGACTTGACGAACATTCATCGTTATCATCACTTCCTCATCAAATGAGCGAATAACCAACATTGCCGTTAAGTTAAGGAATATATATATATATTCATTTCCACATAATTTTCCACATCACACCAGACCAGTCTCGGAAAACAAGTTCTCCATTTGTCGAAGCAGCCATCTAATCATAATATGGAGAGAGGTTGAGATGACACTTTCAGAGGGCCATGTGATGAGACTTTTTTTATTCGAAATGTAAACAAAAAAAAGAGAAGGGTGAGAGACGACACAAAGTTGGATGCTGGCCGATCCGAAAGTTTTTTTTAGAGAGACAAAATGAAAACACTTTGACGTTCGTTACGGTCACAAAAAGTGGAACGGTGTTTTTTTTTCTTCTATGGAACTTGGTACGCACACAGGGAAATGAGATGACGTCAATGTGTGTGCAAAGTAATTCTAGTTGAAAGTTTACACATTTCACACAACTCGAATAGTATGTCTCTGATGTAGACTTTCCCGGTTGGAAGAGGAATGAGAAGAGATAGAGAGAAAAATGTTTTCTTCCTTCTACACAGATTATGATCTTTGTCTCAATCCCACTACGACGAAATAAAGATAAAAATGTTACGTTGTGAGGTCATCACACGGTAAATGTTTATGAGTGTTATCTTCTCATCGTGTCTCGTACATTTTATTATTATTATTATTATTTCTGCGTACTTTCAACTTTTATTTTTTTCCATGTGGCCAACAGACCCAGAAGATGTGTAACGAAGACGAACACTGAATGCAGATGAGGATAATATTAACAAAAAGTGTTCTCAGTGAAGCAAATTGTGTACAATTTAATAATGTAACAAAAACGATCCAATATTATTTAGATTACGGATCCGAATATGAATCCCAGGTTTGATATGAAGATGGTGATATGTCCTTTCTCGCATATGTGACCACGACCACTTGAGCGCACTTTCTCGAGGAGGAGACACACCACCAATTCACTTGAAAGTAATGATAATAAAGCAAGTGAGCGGACACGCACCGGCTCACCGTCACCGTGGAATACTCTCAAAAGCTGGTGAGGGGCACAGATAAAATATTAGTCTTTGTCACTGTCATCTTAATTATCTCTTCTTAAAGAGTAGATTTGTGTAGTGTAACACAGTGGAACTTATGGCACTTTCCCTATTTTATTTTCAGCTCTTACTCAACTCTCCTCTCGCTTTTATCTACAAATTACCCAAGCCAAAGTATGTACAATGAGAGGAAGACGAGACGAGGGAAAAGCAGGCCAAGAAAATTTGTAGATTTTTGTTGTATTCCGCCAAAAAAGACTGGGAAACGGTGTGCTCATAATATCTCTCTCCTTCGTTTTAGTCCCGCTCCCGTGAGGAGAGTAAAGGTTTTAATGATATTCTAAGTGCTCTCCTCATTCCACTCCCTCCTTCTCATAATTAGTTTGCAATTAGGAGGAAAAATGTGTGTGAAATGTTTCGCAAGCTTGCAATCCAAAAATTGAGAGAGAAAGAGAGCGAGAGAGAGAGAGAGAAACAACTGCCAATTATTATCGTATTTTTTTGAGCAGAGTGAGAGCGACGGAAGATGCAACCAAGAGAGCAGCCAGCACGAGACTCGATCACTGAACGAGAAAATAAATGGAAGAAAAGTAGTAGGATGATGATACGAACGGAGTTAAAATGTAGATGGGGGACACATGGATTTCAATGATTTTGTATCATGAAAACACGACAAGATACAAGAGCTTCGGAGGAGAGCGAGAGAAGGGAAATATGTTTGGGATGTATGAGACTGGCAATAGAAAAATACTAATAAAAAACATATAGATTCATCCACACATTCTGCAGATTCTAAAGTGTATTTCGAAAAAATAGTAAAGCTCACTTGTTGTCTTGCCAGAGCGAGTTAAAGTAGCACTTCACTTTTTCTTACACACATAATCCTTTCTATACTTTTACGACTTACATAGTTCGATCCAGATTGGAAAATTGGAAGAGCCACCAACGTTGCCGAGCGAGACTACTTCTCACTCTCTCTCTCTCAGCCTCAGTTCTGCTCAACTATGCAAACATAGTTTAGCACTTGAAGAGGAGACGACGAGTGAGGAGAAAGATATTGGAGAGAGAGAGAGAGAATGCTCTTCAGAAGACAAAATAATTAGCAAAGTCATAACTGCTTTTGTCTCCTGATAATGTTGTCGTTTCAACAGTCTCACAATGACTAAAGAGAGGGGGAAAGAGAGGAAAAATATTTGGAGCATGAGTGAAATCTCATCAAAATTTCAATACTTTCTGCACGAAATATTCAGAGTGATTAGTTGTTTGCCTCGTCTCTCCTAAATGGATAATGAAATATGAATAGATGGAGATAGATAGACACTTGGAAGTGGAAAATGGAACAAAAAAAACTGTCGAGAAAAAAAACATATCTCAAAGTGGCCTTGATCAGAACAAGGTTTTAGTTATTTGTAATTTACTTGTTACGCAATACCCCTCGCTCCCTCTCTCAACTAAAAGTACTAAAACATTGTGGCTATTATGCTCAAAATCAATGAAGGCATACATTTTATTTTGTTTTAGTCCTTCTTCAAATTGCGAGTGTGTACACACAAGCTCCCCATCAACATGTATCAATTATTGGAATGGATG
Organism: Heteromurus nitidus; assembly: GCA_034687055.1. Taxonomy (NCBI): domain Eukaryota; kingdom Metazoa; phylum Arthropoda; class Collembola; order Entomobryomorpha; family Entomobryidae; genus Heteromurus; species Heteromurus nitidus. The sequence continues at coordinate 9,182 of JAQFZW010002846.1, forward strand.
TTGAAAAATGGATAAAAGAGCTACTCAAGCATTCAGTGTTGCCAGAAAAAAAAACTCAGCAACAGTTCATCCATTAACGGTGTCCAAGAAACTTCCAAGTCGAGGTAGCAGCTCCCTAGCTCATCGAAGGGATAATTAATGAAATTGTTTGTTTGGGACGGTGGTTCCGAACTGAAAGGGCTTTTCCGTTTCGTTGAATTCTAAATCCATTCTCTTTATGAGAATAGTCATACAAATAATACTTATGTGCGTGTCCATTATTCATCGTGGCCATTCATCCAACCTCTTTCTTTAAATAATAAATACTTCGATTACACACTTTGAAATAAAATAAGAATGCAAGGCGTTTAGTTACAGACACGCCATAGGATACACGCGGTTGTTGTTGTCTTCATTTTGAAGAGAAGCAGATGAATATAATATGTAACTCCGCTTATCTCTTGTGTACATCGATCATCATACATTCTGATCGCGAGCGAACAAAAGAGCTTGTTGCGAAAAAAATATTATTCAAGTTTTGGCAGCGAATGTCAAAAAAAGAGAGTGTGTGTGGCCGTGGTGGTGGCATGACATTCGCATACCTCTCAGGAAGCGGATATTTTGTGATAGGGATAACAATTAATCTGTCTACATTGATAAGAATCGATGAGATACGATTTTGATTGCAACTTGTGGGAAGAAGAGTTCACCACTTTTCCAAAGAATTTTCTATATCCTTCAATTCCGTTTTCTGGCGAGAGGAGGATTTGTGAGTTGAGAGAGAGAGAGAGACAAGCAAACCGCACCACAGCTTAGAGCCGTCTTCTTCTTCTTCTTGTTACAAGGAAACGTGTAGACAATGTGGTTTGCATGTGTGTCACACAGCTGAAAAGTTGTGCCATGTGCCAGGGAAAACCTGGTCTCCGACCAGACAACGAGGAAGAAGATGGGAGAAAGAGCGTGGTGCTCCACGTTCCACGAGCCAAAAAACTTGGCTCTCTCCCTCTGCCTCTAACTCACTTCTTTTGAGAAAAAAAGATAGAGAAGAAGGGCGATGATGCTGTCGTTTTGATGTGTTCACAGTCGAGTGAAAATTTTTTGGGAGCTGAACCTCTTTGAAGCCCCATTCACCATTGAATGATGTTGGGAGAAAAAGGCGAGAGAAAAAATACATAGCTTCTTTTTTGCTGGTGTTATCGAAACGCGAAAGCCATCCAAAGTCGATAGATTTTTTGTCACTTTGTTGTTGCAAGTGGGAGACAAGGGGAAACAACAGTGTCGACTTTTCGTGTGTGATGATGATGTGATGCAAGCTTGGGAGAAAAAAAAACTTTGGTAAATTGGGAAGCTTACATAACACACTGACACGTATTTCTCGCCTCTTTTACAAGAGTGTTATTGCGAAAAGAAAACAAGGAAGAAAAAACATTGAACATAGACTGACTGCGGGGACAGGACTCTCTTAATATTGACTTTGTTTCAATGTTGCAATCTTCCAAGATCATACCTCTATTTTCTATCATTTTATTTAATGCTTGACATTCTCTTCGAAGGGAGAGTCATTCCACTATCGTCGTCAAGTGGAACATCAATGGTGACATCGCTTATGACAAAATGTAACATGGGAAGGCAATCTTTTGTCGTATTGTTTTGAGATATTTTCTCACTTTAACAAACAATTTGTACAAACCTTTCAAAGTGGTTGATTTTTAAAAAGAGATAAACTCCAGGTAGAAAAAATACAATGGTCTAACAAATCCAGTTGTCAAGAAAGGATGACTAGGATGTCTTCTTTCAGGATTACATTTTTTATAAATACATTTCTCCTCTCCTCGAAAGAAGCTGAAAAGTAAACGGGATTTACAAAGTGTAATCAGTCAACAGTCAATACTTCACCTCTTATTCTCTCTCTCTCTCTCTCTCTCTCTCTCTCTCTCTCTCGATTCAAAATACGCACCAGATTTCTCTTGACGTTAATTAGAATGAAACAAGTTTAGGTTTTATTCCAAACATCAAACATGAGGAAATCTGTCTCCATCTAATATCAGTCGTAATTTCTCTCTCGAAAGTTTTATTCGAGTTGTACAAAGTTGAGAGATAAATTTCCAAGACAGAGTTTGTGCAAATAAAAAAGACAGAAATTTTCAATACAAGACAATTTAATTTAGGAGGAGACTCTCATCTCTCTCTATCCCTCTCTTCTTTTTTTCTTCGTAGCTTTCTTAAGTATTTTTTAGGTGTGGAGCGAAAATGATGATCGTCAAACGACCACGCTGATGTTACACTTTTTTATCGACTATATCCTACCGAGTGCTCCTGTACTTGGGACTTTGACGAAGAATGTAAATTGCTCCCTATTACTTCGACATCGACAGTACACCAACCACCACCGGCAACACAAACATATCTAAAAAAACACGTCTCTTTATTGAAGCTGAACGACAATATATAAAAAAAGACTCGTCAAGTGAGCATTTACAAATGCAATGGAATTCGCACATGTATATTTTCCCCAAGGTAGGTAGGTGTGTGTTGTCTTCTCCGTCACTCCTCCTTTGTTTTTTGCTAAAGATACTACTCTCTCGGCGGAGCACAAGAAGACAAGTCATAAAAAAGCGAGAAACAAGTCTTGTCATTGATGCCGACTTTAGCTGTAATTTTAATAGCGCTTCTCGTATTTTTTCTTCTCCTCCTTCTTGTTGTGCCGAGTTGGACGAGACTTCGACTTGGAGCTTAAACATTAAATTAAACTCTCAATATCACTCACATCTTCGAGATGATCATGATGAATGTGTAAACAAATCGGGAATAGCCCATTTAAAACCCATCTTACGAGTGTTCCTTTGCCAAGAGAGAGAAAAATGCGGAGATTTACTCTCTCTCCCTCTCTCTCTCAATACAGATCAGATAAAATAGTACGTGTGTAAGACATTACACAAGACATGATTTTGAAATGGTTTCCAAGCCAAAAAGCTTATACTTTTCTAAACTCCTCTCGTTCATCATCGTAACATTCTTTAGAGAGCTATCAAGCGCAAAAATAAAATGTACATTTTGATGTGCCAGTTTGAAAAATATAGCGATATTTTTGCATTTCGAGAAGAAAAAAAACCTTTTTCCACTTGTCAGGTTCACTATGACCGTGCCATTCAAATATTATAAAGTTTTTTATACGTGTTGCATTAGTCACGAGGTAAATGTGAGAGCAGACCAGACCAGACCAGGGATACTTTTTTTGAGTGGCAAGGCTAGATACTTACAACACTCTTTTCTCGCTCGCTCCTACGTGAGATGAAATGAGTGAGGCAGGTGCCTTAAAATGTATGCGAGAACGCAAAGATTTTATTTTTCTTCTTTTCGTCTTCAAAGAAAGGAGGAGTTATGTGGGAGTAACGTCTCACCCATCATATGTCATCTCACATACACTTATTTTTATAGGCAAATGCATTCCGCTTCAGCCAATGTGCCAAAGCAACCATTTACTCATAAATCTTTCTTCTGCTTTTTTTATGGGAAATGGTCCACCTTGAAAAATAACTGAATGTTATCTATATGCATTTATAAATATGCATAATCTCTCCTCTCTTTGAGCTTTCTGAATACAAGATTCCTTAATGCTACCCCCAGAAAAGATTGTAATGCTCAGCCCATGAATAATATTAAAGAAGGATGATCAGATGGATATAAACGTGAGGTATTTGAGGGAGTTATATCATGTATTTCCTCAGGAATTAAAAAAAGGAAGATATAAAAAGGAGGCGTGTGTGGTGATAATCCTTTGAAAAAGGGAGGATAGAGCTTCTGTGTCAGATACGGATTCAGAGACAAAAGCTTCCGGCTTAGGCTGTCTTGAGAAGAAGAAAAAAAGATTCTCTCTTCAACTGCGCAATCATTTCCAAACTTGAATCGCAGATGATGATTTTCCCTTGAATGAGCTTCCTTCAGACTGTCACCCCATATTTTTTGATTTCGCTACAAAAAAAAATCCGCTTTTATATTTAAGAAGGCTGCGGAAATAAAATCTCATCTCATCTTCACCAGATTTTTCTTCGCTATTCTCAAAATGAATGGCTAAATACGTCCTTGCCTTTTTTCCAAAGAATGAACAGAATGAATGGCTCTCATCCATTTGAATACTGCACATTATCATCGTCAGATTCGGTTAAACTTGTAAGTTTTCGGAATACGCGATAGAGTAAGATAATATATGACAACCCCATTTATTAAAACATGACGGTTTATGGTGTACTTATAAATGTATGTAATTTACTAAATCTGTAATTTTTCAAATATTTTTTTCATCTCATGTTACGTTGATCCATAAAAGTTGAAAAACATGCTGCGGGTAAAAACATGTCAGGAGCAGAAAATAGCAAGAGGGAAATCCTTCATTCTGTCATGTGTCAGGTGAACTCGAGCACACTTGTCAATTGCATTCGATCTTTTATTGAATAAAATGAAAAATAGAGAAAACACTTTTCATCTTTTTTTGCTCTCTTTTCACTTCTCTCTCTCTCTCTTCGTCGTGAAATTGCACACCGGTTCAACTTCCTTCCACTTTTCAGTCACAAGTTGATTTCCCCTACAAAAACCTTTTTCATTCATCTCTTCTTTTTCCAAGGGAGAAAATCTTGCTTAAAATGTTTCATGCCTGCCCTCCAAAAACTAGCGTATATTTTTCCTTCTCAAAAAAGCGTGGGTATAAATGGTTATATTTGACGAAAGCCAAAAGTGAAACTTTTTCTCTCTCTCCGTCAGCTTCCCTCCTCTTATTAGCAAAAGGAGTGTGTGTGTGTTTTGTTTTTTCTCGACGAGGGAAAATGAACTGCTCCCAAAACACATTTTCACTATTCCTCCAGAATGCAGAATGAAGCAAGTCTCTTCTTTCCTCCAACATTTTGATAAAAGTGAAACAAACTTTCTCTCTCTCTCTCGCTGAAAATGCTACGCACGCCAACTTCCATCTCTTTCGGTGAAGGGGACACGTTTTGCATAACAATCATTTCCTCAAGATGACAATAGTATGATGTGATGATAAGGAAATAGATGTGGAACGTAGATGCATAAATGTACACAAGGCAAAATTCCAAGAGTAACCGCAAATGACACTAGACGACTTCACGATTTCCTCTCTCCGTCAAAACTACTTTCCTTTTCCCCCCGAAAAAGAATAAGTGAGAAGATCGAGAGACGGAGCGGAAAGGGGAAAAAATTGTTGCCATCTTCCTTCACAAGGTTCAATGTTTGTTCACACATTTCCAACATATACTTTCCTCCTCAACCATATACACATTGATTACATTTTGGTCTGATGAGCAATTTCTCCAAAAGAGAACACGATTTATTACAGATATAAAATGAAACACGAAAACATTTTTTTACAAATGAGGAGGGGTCTGAGGGGAGCAACGATGCATGCAAAATTATGCTTCTTTGTTCTTGTTGCGAACATTTTATTGCTCGCACTAAGCCGTGTAATCTAATCAGCAAGAAACTAGAAGGAAGAACTTTTAGTGTTTCTGCGTGTCGAGTGTGAAGAAGTGACAAGCTCCAGCAATTTCTTCTTCTTCTTCTTCTCTCCAGGAAGGATGGGAAGGAACAAGTTTGTGGGCAGGAGGAGGAATTGAGAAAGGAATACGCGGCGGAGATATATCATTTTTATCCCTGAGACGTGAATCTTTTTTAGTAGTGACGTTAATTACACCGTGTACACAACTAAAATTGTGTGGTGGAAATAGAGCAGTGTTGTTTTAGGGAGACACACCTCCATCATCTTTCTCCATATCTCTTCCCCTTGGCCTTTCTCTCCTCCTTTTGTTTTTTCCCAAGGATTTCTCGGATGAAGTTGCTTTGATGTGGGAAATGTAAACATAGTTTTTTCTTTTTTTTGCCTGAAACTGGAGGAGACGAGGTTGTGACATTAACTAGAGTGCACGTGGTTATATCTATACATTTTCTAGTGTGGAATGGAATATATAAGCTGGAGAGAGAGAAAAAATTTGCCACTACACTTTTTTATGAAAATGAGACCCCAGAGCGTGGTGTATCAT
>JAQFZW010002847.1:0-15206 GCA_034687055.1 Heteromurus nitidus
ACTCATGGGCAGTTCTTGGGGACGTTGTGATTTGCACTTTTTCACAGTTTGGCTTCAACAGGATCTTCCTCGAGTCGGAGAACTGGCCTTTGTACACTTTCTCTGTTTCGAGAACGCTTCTGGTTCCACCTCGGACACGGATTTCGTACATGAGGTTCGTCGTCATGTTTGGGAGGACAGTCTAAACAATTCAAGTAAATGACAGGGCTGCATTAAGGAGGAGGTTCTTTTTTGGTGAAAGAAGGAAGAAACATGAATCAGCTTATATTTAACTGAAATTATGTGATCTTACGAATTGTTCATTGGCTTCTGCGTTTGCGGTCACAGTGATCTCCTCAAAGTCCTTCCAATCCTCACTCCGGTAGTCAATGTAGAAGAAGTCAATCGAGTTGAAGAATTTTGTTGGTCTTTGCCAAGCGATGTAAAGTGCATCCTCAGCTAAACACGAGACATTTACAATCCTCGGAGGGCTGGGACCGCGAACGTCTGTCTTCACCACGATTGCATCTGACGCAACCCCCTCATTTTTCCAAGTGAATGGCTTCACCCACACTTTGTACTCCGTGAAAGCCTCTGCACAACAAAATACAACATTTAAAATAATAATTATAATATATAATAATAATAATTGTAATAATAGAGAATATGTCACTTTATTAAGAATTCATGTTGTTGCACACTTACCCAATTTACTCAAGGCATATTTCATATGCTCCAGTTGCTGTTTGACAGTGTCCACCCCCGTGAAATTCCTCCACATGTAGTATATCCTGTAACCTTCAATCTTCCCATTGGGCTTCGCAGGCTCAAACCAGGACAACTCCATCATGGAATCCGTCACCCAAGTCACGGTCACATTCCGAGGCTTCTCAGGAACTGGAAAAAAATAAAGGACACGGAAACAAATTAGATTTTGACAGAAGTCGACCAGTCTTAATGGCTACTTGAACTTGTATATAATAGTTGCCTCGTCGCCATCATCACAATCGACAAAATGCGTGTTCGTCGTCCTTCTTTTTGCTAATCTTTTTTAATACGATACACTCACTTCAGATAAGCGAAATAGAAAGCCATTAATGGTTTTACGAGTAAAACCTGATTCGTCACATGAACAAATGGCTAATTTGTTTATTTCTTTTTATCACAAAAGAGATATTTACATTTTAGCTTTCAAATAAAAGAGGAAGAAGTTCACTTTAATTCCTTTCTCAACGCAGGATATAAAAAGCATGAGCATGACGACCATGTGTGAATGGTGAATGGCGTTTGTCTCGTCTATCCCTTCTTCTTCTCATTTTCATTACAAGAAACACGCCGAAAAAAATTGTTTTTTCCCATGGGTGCGTGTCAAGTATGTATGCAAATTGAATTCGCAGATAAATATGTGTTGATAACAAGTGAATAGAAAACATAACATAACCATTCCAACGTAATTGCTCCATATTAAGCATTTGTAGTTTTTCCAACAATTAATCCCTCCACAAATTCAGAGTTCACCATCAACAACGGGATCGTGAGAACATGGAGTTGCTTGCGTATAAGCGTACCAACCGAATCCTCGTCGTTTAAGCTAGCCCAAGTTGATATAATATATATTTTTTTGTGAATGGATGCTTGTTTGTAAATTGGTTCAAGTTGAACTTTTGACAAGCATTCTAACATTCCCAATTTGTTTCGGCCATGTTTTTAAGCGTAAAAACATGAGTTTAGCAATAATTGGTGTGTTTCGCTGTGGGAAAGTGGCAATTAGCTTGGTGTGATACTCCAGCAAGTAAAATGCTTCTAATTTCTCACGCTAGCATAATAGATATTGTCAATGCTCACCATTTGTGTAACCCACTTCCCATGAAGTTACATATTTGCTAACTACATAGCAAAATAGCAGAGTAAAATTCATTGTATCCTATTTACTATTCAATTAAAAAACAGCTGCAGCAGAAACAAGTTATGAGAACCTCAACATACAAAAAAGAGTTATTTTTTAGTTTTTTCGAATACAGTTTAAACTTTAGACAAAATAAAGTGGTGAGTGAATGATGACAGTGAGGCGTTGACTAAATTATGCTGCAATTCCTGATTATCGCACGTAAAACATATTGCATTAGCTCACATAATGTTAGGATTCCCTGAAAATGCAATCGTGGCTTTGACAAATTATCCTTTTTTTATATAAAAGGCAGCAGACATATCATATCCCACATCCAATATTCTTTTTGAGACTTCGTCTCTAACTGTTTACATGGCATAATGGTGATGAGGTGACTATTATTTGACAATTTTTGTGGCCAACTTCTGCGCTCACACTGTCCACAAGGAAGCTTTTTACGATTACGGCTAAAAAAAACTTACAAACAAATGCCAAAACATAGAGAGGATTAAAGAAGAAGAGCGATAATCAGCTTTTAGTTGTAATCGTAAGTAGAAAAGCGAAACGTCATAGAAGCCATATATCACTCGTTTAATGCACGCTTCTTAGAGTAAAAAGAGTTGACAATGACATCCTCCTTTCTTCATGAATGAGCTTCATCTTGAGATAAAATAGGGAAAAACAGCGCACACACAATATAAAAAATTGTACATAGTCACTCTGCGCGAGAGAACAAGAGGGAGTAGCACAGACACATTGGTATTTAGAGGAAGGGGACAGACCATTAAATAGTTAAAGATTAAACTGCACATTATAACACATATGCTCATAAAAATATTGTGGCTGCGTTTAGCTTAGGTCTATTTTGTCATTAAAAAGTATGATAAGAAGAGAGGAACGGATGAGAAGAGGAGAGAGAAAAGTATTTATGTAAGAAGACGAGACTCGACAAGGTAATCACATACCGATCTTGTCTATTATTCAACGAATTACATTTTGTGACAAATATTGTGACCATTGCCACATAAGCCATGTTCAAAGTACTACGGCGAAATCATGTGAACAAGGACGGAAGTGTGCACTGTATAAGACATCAGTTTTTAGATAATATTCTTCCTCTCCTTCTCCTCTTTAAGCTCAATGCTTCCCTTTTGTAAGACTAACAAGAGAGTACATCCTTTCATATTTCAGCCAGACTTTTTTGTCACATTTTTTTCTCAACGCTAAAACTCTATTCTCTATACTCATCTTGTCACTCATCAAGTTTTCAGCCGTCTTTGAAGAATGTGAAGTGAAGAGGTAGGCGCAGTCAAGGAGTTTTTTCTCGCTCTGCCCTTTACAGCCAAATAAAGATAAAAGCAAGTAACTGCAGGGAAATAGAAGTTATTAAATCGAATGGAATATACGGGAAAAAGGAAAATATTTATTAGTAAAATTGGTGTACTCTCTTCTCAGCGAAACCGATCAAAGTTTACTCGATCAAGAGGGAATGCAGACGGAATGGTACATTACTCTCCTCCCTGATAATAGTTATAATGATAATCGATGTAAATATAAACCAGAGAGTTGTTGGACAGGTTCAACTCGTACTCACTCACTCATGCACCATATTTCACTCGGCGAGTGGAGCAACACCAGGTCAACTCTTAATCCGCCGAGGGATCAACTTTTTAAATGTATCCAGAGATATGATCTGTCATAATATCCTGAGAGCAGCGAGGGAAAAGATTACCAAAAGTGAGCTCCGCATTCATTTCAGATTTCAGCCCATCGCATCAGTGGCTTTCATTATTATCTGAATGCTCTCACTGCTCATTGCAACCTTAAATGATGCTCATGTCAAATGTGAGGATTTCCTTAACAGCAATCCAGTGATTGCGATAGAAACCAAAAGATTTCATATGTGCACGTATATGTATCCTTCAGTGGAAGGATTATTACTTCTCAGGCACATATTAGGAAACTTCCCCACTTCAGTTTACACGTGTTCGATATTCGAGCTGACAATTTAGAAAAGAAGCTGCACAGCCCTTTCCTAAAGGAGGCATACACACATATAATGTAACATGGTTATGATTCAACGTAAAACAATACACGAACATGATTCATGTAATGCAAATTTTGCGAATACAATCTCCATCGAGGATCTAGACAATGAGGACAAAACTCGATGTACCTCGTGGGGAAACGCTTTCTTCCGAATACGAGACACGTCATTAAAATTGACATGACATCGGCGACGAATACCATTTTCAGACGAATCTCCATGATCAAGCAAGAACTACGCAGCAAGCAACGGTCTCCAAAACAAAACATGCTTTCTAATATCAACTCATCTCCACATCTGCATCATAATGTTATTGCTTTCGACAAGCATTGAAAATAGGGGAACCGTTATTGTGAATAATTTTCTCATTTCTCGAACGCAAACTATGAGCATTCATCTTTACACTTGCACACTTGTGCGAGACAAGATCTCTCAACGATCAAGCTTTACAATATGCTTCCACGCGTACGACAAAGCTACACGGTATATATGCCACGTGCCAAAGGTATTTCGCAACATGAGAAAAAAATGCGATAGCGGCCCTTGTCAACTTTCTACACAAAAACTCTCTTCTTCTGCAAAATACTTTGTTCTGCATAAGAGAAACATAATTGTATGCGCAATTATTTGTGTATATTTAAATTACTGGCTTCAATCTGATCGGTGTCGTTGGAGTAACGAGGGTTCTGATAGTCCCCCTCGTAGTTGTCTATCATCCCATCCTCATCATTCTCCTCATCCCTTGGCACACTTCTCGAACTTGTACTAGAGTCCATGTAGACATCCAGCTCGGGCAGCTTGTTAATCCCCTCCCGATGAATCTCCTCCTGAATATCGTCCGGAGTGAGGATGAATTTTCTGTTGTTGTCGCCGGCGTCAAGAGCATCCCTCGACGTGATTCTAAACAGATAGTCTTGACTCACACTTGACTCGTCCTGCGCCAGGTCAACGTGTCTCCCTTCACGAGATCTCGTAGGTGTCGCCTCAGCAAGCCCCACCACGCTTCCGTGTTGGAATGGCGTCAAAACAAGAAGCGCAGCTGAGAGGAGGATGAGAGTTGTTGAGAATGCTATTTTCACACGCGGAAATTGTGTGAGTGAGTCGTTTCTAATATTATGATGACCATCATCATCATCACCATCATGAGGATAGTGAAGGGAATGGGAAGTGACACTTTTCCTTCCTGAGTGAGGTGCATTGCTGATGAAGGGGTGGTCTTCTTGCTCAGGTGATAATGATAGTGGTCGTGGGGACGAATGTAGTCGCAGATGTTGATGAGGAGGACGACGACGGTGTGCTAGTGTGTTGCCATCCTCCCAATCAATTACATCCTGATCATCATCATCCTCGGCTTGAGCATGGTGACGGTGAGCAGCGTAACCGAAACTGCTGAGCATGCCGTTAACGTTGTCATCGCTCCCGTTGTCTTCCATTGTTTTCTCACTATTTTCGCCTAGTCTCAGCCTTCTCTTTACTTTAAATCGCGTCCAATTCTCTACACTTTTAAAAAACGCATTTTTCACGCCATTTACCCGAACAATGTGCTCCACTCTGCTTCGATTTTTATTATTCTTCTTTCTTTCTTCAATTAGTAGACAAAAAACAACTTCTCTCTCTCTCTCCTTTTCTTAACCAAATGTTTCTTGGTTAATCTATTTATTTATCCATCATTGAAATTGAATAAGAGAGTGTGAGAGGAGATAGGCATGTATGAATTTTTTAGCCATTGGCAACAACACTCGTCTTTTTTATTCCGCTTTGAGAAACAAGCCTTTTTTTTAGTTTTCCCTTTTTCATACGAGTCGAGAGACTACAGCGTCTAAAAAGGATGAAGGGATGGGAAGAATCACTGTTTCGAACTTAAAATGAGATCTCTCTTTTTTCACTTTTGGCTTCTTTGTTAAAAATTTACGGTTGCTTTAAAGTTGAGCTGAGCTGGGTTGCCCAGCTGTCAGAAAGAAAGGAGGCTGCGAGAAGTACGTGCAAACTGGGAAAAGTGTAAATTCGAATTCTCTCAACTCAACTCGACTATCGGCTCTGTTTTCTGCAAATACAATATTTTAGTTTTGCAACACACTTTCCAACCCGCTCAGTAGATACACACAATTGGATCGTTAGATTTTCAAAAAAGGGCAAAGTCCTTTATTTCGGCTGTCTGCAAACAATGGCAAATGGCAGAACGAAGTTAACTACGAAGCAACTGCTCCTCCTTTATCTAGAGCAACTGATGAAAACGAAATTCGCAAAAAATGTGGACTGTTCATGACTGATTAATTATTGCAAACACAAAGTGTATTTTTCCACACTTGGCTTTAGAGTCTTCCTCTTCTCTCATCTAACACATATTTGGTAGCTTATCTTATTGATATGTTTGTATGTCTTCTTGCAAATTTTACTCGACGTTGTTTGACTTAAAAACGTTCACAATTCATCCGACGGCTTCCTCCTGGTGCCTTGCCCTTTTCTGCTTTGAACACTGGGATGAATGGACGAGGAATGACGATGTCTTTAAACGACCGATATGATGGATCCTTATCTGAGCTCTTGAATGATTGACTGGTTATCTGGACACCGAAAGGGGTTAGGAAGTGATATTGCTGGCAAAGCCGTGAAAACTTGAAATTGTCGCTCAAATTCCCACGAGAGCGTTCGGCTCAAATGTAGTCTTGTTGACAACCTGAGTTACAATCCACGACGACTCACAATTTACTTTGAACACAAAACTTGCAGGTTTCGAAGTGAAGCTTGGACTCGCACTTAATTATATATTCTTCCTCCACACTTTATTGCTGTCTTTTGTCACAGTAACTGTTCCTTAATTACATTATTAATTACACATTTACGTGATTTTACTCGTAACTTCCCAACTCCACTCGCAGTCTAGTCACCAATGTTTTTCCCTTTTGAACATTTGTCACACCGTTCAAGTATTCCTAATGTCTAATGAGGACACAATACTCCCTCACACATAATTTCGAACACTCGAAGGGTTATTACTTTGGAACGTCTCTTCAAAGCTTCACAATACCTACAACTTCCAACTTCCTCTTTATTGCCATCATCAGTGAGCCAAAGGCAAACTACAGGAGGAGGGCTAACTAAAAACATCCATCATTTTTGAGGTGAGTTCACACAAGCGCAAACCAGACCAAAAGCACTTCCTCTTTTTATTGACAATTTCTTCCCCAAAATTCAGATCACAATTTTTTTGGTATGAAAGTTGGCCGCCGCTTAAAAAGCACTTAAATCTCTCCAGTCTCTCCAGTCCAGCGAAATAGAAGATGGAAGTTATATATTATTTATTTTTCACCAAGATTTCGAAGTAAGTTGCAGCCGAGCACCCAACCAAAAATCTACTGAAGGAATCTCGCTAAAAAGGCAAAGGAGTTTGAGGAGAGGAAGGTGAATATGGATGAGAGTTGGCTCTCTGCTCCTCGCACAATACACACACACGCATCCATTCTCTCGAATAGATCCTTTCTACAGCGAAAAAGTGTGTGTGTGTCTCTCTCTCTCTCTCTCTTACTCTCATACTGGCTGTATGCCTGCCCACATTATTGACAGAGAGCAAAAGGCCTCTCTGCATTGCTTGCATGTTGCTGCTGCATCAGATGAGAGAGTTCACTGCTCACTCACACTCGCACACACACCAAATGTGAGTTTGTGTGTGTGAACTCTCCTCGCAGCAACAGAGAATGTAGCAGCATTACATTTTGCATGGTGATGCTGATGCTTCGTCTCCTCTTACAAAAGAGGTATTTTTTTTGGAGTATTTACACTTTTGGAAGTGAGTCGATGTATGTTTTTCAGCTCAGCTTTACTAATGTTATCGTTATGTATTGCATTTTAGATGGGGAATGGAGAATCCAAAATCCAACTGAACTGACATGACATGACCAATCTCTCTCTATTTCTTTCTAACAAAAAAAACTTGCACGCTCTTGCGGCGTTCTATTTACTCTAAAGATGATTCTCTGCAGGATTCTTCCTCTGATCAAAATGATTTCTTCCTTTTTCAAAAAAAATATCTACAAAAACATCTCTCCAATTTCGTTGCAGTTTTTTGTGTGCTGCTGCACTATACACTATAGCTTTTGTTATAAGGAAAAAAGTTCTTTTTTTGCCAGGTAACAAAAAAAATAATGTCATATGCCTGGAGACACAGCGGGGGATATATTGTCAGGCAATTTCCTTCATCAACCTCACCACGGTTCAAGAATAAACTTACTCTCGCATGTCGACGTTGGACAATAATGTGTGCTGCTTCTCTTCTCCTTTCTATTGATTTTTTATCGCTTTCAATTTATTTATATAAGTTTTATAGTTATTTTTGTTACGACGAATGAGAAATATAATTTTTTATGTGTTGTAAATTTTGCAAAAGGGTAATTACTGAAATAAGCATAAAGAGGAAAATATTAAATAATCATCATTCGTCTTCGTCCTGAGCATGAGAGAATAGAACGGGAGAAGGAGGAAGCCTAAAAAATACATAACTTGCGGGAGCCTGTTGTATTAACACCGGGGATCAATAAAAAGGTATGACGACGATGAAACTCAGTGTGGAAGAATATTTAATATTAGAATGGCAAACAGTGGAGAAGGTAAGAAAATATGTTAATGCCTATTTTTCATTTCTTCTCCTCTCTCGGAACAAGATGTTTTGTACAGAAGGCAACATTTTGAGAGAGAAGAATAGAAAATATTGTAATAGTTATTAGTAGCTCTGAAGATGTGAGCAAACATGAAAATGATTTTTTTGGGGACCGGCTTGCATATTGCATGAGGAGATGGAGAGAGAGATGATGCATCATTTCGCGAGCGTCACGTCAAGACAAACACACACGGACAAGTCCACTCTGCGCAATGCACTTCTTTATGACAAGGAAACACATGGTGGAGATGTGCTGGTGGAAAAGTAAACAAGATAAAAGAGATTCTCCTCGTCGTTCTTCGAACATCCTCTCCACTACGTGGTCATTGCGTTTTGAGGGGAGATTTGGTAACTCAAAAGTGGCCAATGCAAAAAGGACTGCGAGTCGAGTAAGAGAGGAGGCGAGGAATCGGAGAAGGGATAGATAGATACTCTGCAACTCTCCATCTGCACAGATGTTGAAAGTGAATCTCCTTTTTACAAAACGAATCTTACTCACGCACACGATCGAACATGCGACCATGCGAGCAAGACTGAAGGAAGACTGCGGCAAGAGGAGAGATGAACCTCTCACGTTTATATATAAACATGCTACCTGCAACAAATATCATCTCTCCAAAAACCAAAAACGATGAGGATGACGATGATGATGATGATTACAACACAACCGCATAGATAGACGTTGTACACGGCTAGTTCAACTTGCTTCATGACAACTTGTTTTTTCTCTTATGCACACACTTTCGCCTGAAAAAAATTTCATCCTGCGAATTCTACACAATGCAATCTTTGTAATTTTGCAAAAAAATGAGAAGACTGATGGAAGGGAGGATGAGGTGCGAGAGAGATTGTCGTGAAGATGGGATTGCAAGTGTATTCCGTTCACAATAGAATATACCCTGTTTTTTAAAGAGTTTGAGTAGACGGCTTTTAGAAAACAAGTAAGATCTTTGTACACAATTTGGTGGAAATTATGCGGCTTTGTGCAGCGTCTGTCGGATGAATGAATATTCTCCTTGTTTTGCCACATCTCTGATTGTGAGTACATTAGGCTGCAGCATAGCGCGTATTAGAGTTCAAGTTGGGAGGTTGCACATCAGAGTTTGTATGTAGTTTTGAGCAGGCTACTTTTTTGATTGCAAAACCGAAGATTTGCTTGCGTATAGCAACTTGGATGTTTATGCAAATGAATTCAAACGGGTGGTAAAATGTCTTCGTCTTCTCCAGCATTAAAACTCCAGCATGAAGAAATAAACTTGGTAGCATTTGCAGATGGAATGCTGGATTTGCCCTTTTTAAATTTAAAGGTGGAATTGTTCTTGCCAAGTTTTTGAGCTTGTCTTGCATTGCGTCTAGTTTTTTTTTGCACCGACTCGTTTCACTGAGCTCAGCATATTGAAGAAACGAGTCGACGAAAAAAATAAAATAAATTGCTACGAGCGGACTCAATTACGCAAAAACCTAATAAGACTGTAACAACCCCATCGGGCAGTAATTAGCTCTATTGAAATTTGCATGGTCGTATCACATCAAGTACCCCTATCCAATCAGAGATTTGCTCGTCTTTCTTGGCAGAGCGACTGTGTGCCTCCTCGTTTGGGTTTCACCACGATTCATCTGAGAGTTCATCCGTAGACTTAAATACATACATTTCTCTCAAGCAGATTTCAAACAAAACGGTTGAGTTCACCATAGACGATTCATATATTCATACATCAGCGTACAACTCCATTTTTGTAGCTTCTCTCTCTCTCTCTCTCTTGAACTCAACAACTCGACTTGTTTAGCTTAATGTAAAGTAATGGTTTCTTGATGGTATTTTATGTGATCACTACTCTCCTCTCATTTGCCAGCTCCTTTCACAAAACAAGTGCCTCCTGCAATAATCTAATGTCGTATTTATGTACACATTGCATTTTTATTAGCACTAACGCAAACATATTACATGAGGATTTTGCGACAAAAAAAGAAACGCTAATAAAGCAGAGGAGAGGATACTATGTCTCTCTATAACTTCCACAACAAGCTTTACTTTTTACTTATGAGCTTCTTCCCTGAGAAAACTCTGGTGGCACACGCATTTAATAGCCTTCTTCAGTTCAGACTTCAGAGTCAACAGCCAATCCATATCTTTAGCGAAAGGCACAAGAGTGATATAATATCTTATAAAAGGGAACGACAGTACGAGTTCCATCCATCTCCACATTCCAACCAAATGTGGGAAGAGTGTAAACATGAGTACGCATGATGAGAGTTGAGACAAAATATGTTGGAGTTTGAAAGAGGAATAATATGCCTACTTATATGGGGAATAATTTTCTGGCGAGTTGACAGTTGCAGTTCGTGTGTGTGTGTGTGTGTGTCGAATACTGTCGAAGTGGTAAAGAGGAGACTTTTATGCGTACTTTGTTGCATTTCATGTGGCTTGACTAGTTCCAACGAGTCAAATGTAAATGATATGACATGAGGAGGAAGAGAAACATCCCATAGCATAAATATATGTCTGTGACAAGAGGAGAAGATTGTATGACATTGCAAACGTAGTAAAAATAGACGACCATGTGCTCACACGAGACGCTAATAATGCACACTAAAATAAACAAAATAGGGATTTAGGATGAGAAGAGAGAAGCCACGTTTTCTGTTAACACGAGTACAGAAAGCTATATTTTCTGCCTCAAATGAAACACATCGTTTATTAACGTAATAAAAAAGAGAGGCATGAGTTGAGGGAGTGCAAGAGTGTGCCTCTCTCGCATAAATGGAGCAAAATACAGGATTCTTCTGCGGTGTAAATGTGTGTTCGTTCGTATTTTTGTATGCGGATTCCACTGCGAACGTACAACTTGTTTGATACGCGTATAAATCATTTAACTTGTAATAAAAGAGATAAGCGATGCAGGGGAGATTACATCTGAGATTAGGATACGTTTTTTTAAAAAAACGCAGGCAAATATCAAATATGCATTTTGAAGCTTTTAAAATGTAAGGAAAAATTCTTGTCGAGGCGAGACTCTTGTGCGGTGTAGAGAGAACAATTATGCAATTTGTTTTACTGCTACAACACCACCACAACACAAAGAACAGAGACTCACACATTTTGTTCAAGTTGAGTTGTGCCTGTGCACTTCACGTTGCAAATTTTCACCTGTGCGCGTGTGTCTACCAGAGCAATAAATGTGTGTTATGTATCGTTTTTATTAGACGAGAGAAAAAATCCAACATGAGAGAAGCACTTCCGCTAAATCCATGAAGAGCTCAGTTTAAATGTATGTACACTGATATTCCAACGACAAAATGATGTGATTAAGAGTCATTTTTTTAAACAAAGGGGTTGTAAGATATTTGTGTGCGTGTGTGTGCATGGGCAAAAAAGAGGATAGTATTGATTGCTCACATATTATGTATGCTCACATAAAAAACGACATATATTATTTTACAGGAATAGCATAAAAATTATTATGCAGTTTCCAACACTGATTGACTCAGCATCATACTTACACACATGCCATTTATTTGCCAAATTCACAGGGAAAAAAGTTTTCTTTATGAGAAAATTACTGTAGCAATATTTTGAACGAAATAGCTCGTCTTCTCTTCGAAAGCTCAAGTGTTTTTCTTATATTTTTTACAGGCGATAAATTAGCGAAAGAGAAGAAAAAAAATTGTGCATGTGTAATAAGTGAGTGAGTGAGAATGAGCTATCAATCAGAAAAATATAGTTGTGTGCATTTTGTTATCAGTCAATTTTAATTGTTTGTTCCGCTCATGCATGCCCATAAGATGAATATAAAAATATAGCTGCAGGAGGTTACGTTCGTGTAGTCACTCTCAAACGCTACAAAATATATCACAATCATCCATACTTTTATATATTTTTATGCGTTATGAATGCATTTCTCTCTCTCTCGTCTTTCAAGATGAAGCCTGATTGGGAAAATTGTAAAATGCATTCTCAACCAATGTTATGCATCAACATCACACATCACACATGCAATATATAATGATTTTTTATGAATTCAAGTCGAGAGTTTCGTTACGGTAATAAAGTAAATCGATAGGCATAGACGCAAGAGGAGAGTCGTACCATAGATTACGTATTGTTTGACCCAATAATCACAGCACATATTTTTTTCTCTTCTTCTTCTAAACCGTTGCATGGCCCCATCGATGTATCCCACCTCCATATAAAAAATGTATAATTAGTAATAAAGGTAAATAGCGGTGCTTAGTCCACCCCCTTCGTAGTGTACCGATGAGTGGTAATGTTTTTTATATGAGTTATGCTAAATTTGTAATTATAGTTTAATGCTTGCATAAGTCTCAATTTTTCACAGAGTGATTATCGATACTCTTTCGTAATGTGTAAATTACAGAGCTCTGCTTTAGAGAGAAAAAAGGAATTTTATGAGTTCTTCATTCACCTTTTATTTGCATCATATCTTCACCAAAGCTTCCTCATCGATCAGAAAGCCGAGTGTAGGGGAAGAACCTCAAAAAACACACTCTCTCACACAAAAGTAGAAAAAAATAAAAATTCAAGTTTGTGCTTTTGCTAGGTTGTTGTTAATAACATACAATTCTGTGAGGTCTGAATGGTTCTCATTAAACAAGCTGACATGAAGTTTGGCTGAGAGTTACTATGCCGATCCCTGATCACGAAAATAACATACTCCGGATGTACGCAGGAGAGCAAAAAACAAAGTTGAAGATTTCAAAGACTTTCTTGTTTCGAAAAATGTAAAAATCAATGGAGAGAGAGAGAGAGAGGTTCATTGAGTTGATGGGATATATGGTTTCCTTGGTTTCTTATGTACACGCAATGCAAGTCAGTATTTTCCGCTTATATACGCCAGCTCCGAGAATAAACATGTGCGCTTTGCCGATTACATTTTTTTCGTGTAGACTTGGTAGACACGCAGTGTATCTACTCTCAAGCAAAAAATTCTCATTTTCACAGCCGACGACTGCCGTCTTCTCGTAAACTCTCCATTCCAACAAAAATCTCTTTTTCCACTGTCGACTCCACTCACTTCCTCGTGGAAGCCGCATCTCTCTCTCTCTCCCTTGTTCATATTATCCTTCTCACACACCCACACCTAGTTTTCTACATTTCCAAAAAATCTACCATCTGGGCTGAGGTAACTGCACCAGAGCAGTACCTTCTCCTGCTCTGGTGTGTGCGAGAGAGAGAGAGAGAGGCTACAAAGTCCCAATGCAGTTTCCTTTTCCTTGGTTTGCTTCCAAAGTTGATTGTACTTTCAACATTTGCTGTGTAATAAGTGGGAAAAGGAATGGAGGAGAAGAAGGTGGATTGGATTATGTGGGCACTTCAATTGTGTTGCACCAAGATACACGGATTCAGGATCGAATGTTTGTACATGTGTGTTTAAGGGCGTGCGCCTAGAGGAAGCATGAACTTCGCCGACACGGCTCTCAAGAGACGAGAAGAAGTTGGTAAAAGGATAGTATGGAGAGCAGTGAGAGTTGAGGAAAAAGGAATAATAGCAAAAGCCAACATTTCTTATTTTTCTCTTTGTCTATTGATGGTGACGTTATGCTTTCAAGCGAAAAGTCCCTCAATAAAAATCCATCTTTTGAAGTGTTTGCGCAAGTTCGAAACAATCTGGGCCAATGAATCAAAATGATAACATTCAAAAGAAATAACGTGTTTGCTTTAAAAAAAAGATAGCCCAGACAGCGTCAATTTCTTTAGCTAGCCCCCCTTGAAACATTTTTCAAGTGTCTGCACGAAAGCAGGCAAAAATGAATACTGCTTTTAAGTTGACCCTTTCAATTGTAATCATGGTAGCACTTTGAAATGAAATAAATTCAAATTCACAAATTCCAGGAATGGGAACTCTCTTTTCTCTTCATTTTTGTGAATTTATAGCTGAGCCCAGGTAAAATGCAAATAAACAAGTTTTCCCTCATGAGACCCTTCGTTCCACTTGATTTGAAAAGTAGATTACCAACATTAAACTTGCATTACGAGTGACTGAATTGATTGACCACATTGTACTCCACTTCACTAAAACGAACTCTCGAAGGAATACTATTTTTTCATTGATAATCTGACGTCAAACTGTAGAAATAAGAGTGCTTTTTAAAATAAGTTTCGTGTGTCATTTTATAGTATTTCAGGTTTGTGGCGATGATGAGCACATCGACGAGCACACGCTGGCAGATTATGTCAAGCATGTAGAGATAATTAGAGTGACGGAGGGATAATTACCCCACGACCACGTAAAATTTATTTACATTTTGAGAGCGGAATATTGAATCACGGAATCATTACCTTTTTTACCACTTAACAGCGGGGCAGCTACAATACTGCAGTTGTAAAATCTGTGTTTATTTAGGTGTCTCCCCCTATTTTTCCACAAGCAGTGATAATCTGTCTTCAAAATATCGGTTGATTGGATTCAATGTAAATAACCCTCTTAAATTATAACGGGGTTTTAATGGCGTAATCCTTTTTCCTCTCTTACAAATCCCATCACCACCATTCTCACTCTGATTGTGTGCTGAGCGGTTGGTTTGGGGCCCAATCAGTGACTAAATGGATGCCATGTTTAATTGCCTTCATTATCATTAGTCACGCAACGCAAGTAACTACATTGAGGCAGGAGAGGAGG